>NQLW01000075.1:382328-392708 GCA_002312845.1 Kalanchoe fedtschenkoi
GTGTATCACGGATCTAATTCAAAGTATTTTTATTTATATAAAAAATATAAGATTTTTGTATGTGCAATTTAGTTTAAAATTTAATTTGTTACTCTGAATTCAAATCAAAATATCTTAATATATCCAAATTTAATTCATCATCCGTCAAAATAGATAAAAAATAGAAAAAAAAACTGAAACATCTACACCGTTAAACTCAAAATTCAAACTTTCATATTCAACACAACCGAAAGTCAAACTTCACTTTATTTAATTCTTCGTCATCTGTCCGCAATAGATCGGATGATTGGGGATAGACGATAAATTTATTTATGATGGAGAAAATTTTACATTTTTCATCTATCCCGAGCAATTATGAGAGGCACACACTTAGAATAGTGAAGTATGAATAATTATGATGTTGTTGCGAATGAGTGCATTTACCGTTTGGCATGGAATCCAATCCAATCATGGCCAAAAGTCAGTCCATGGGCACCACCCCACATATGTGTGGATATCATCAATCATGGCTCCATATAAATCATGCCACTCTATACAGCACATGTTCACTCATTCGCCCATGGACTTGCTGTGTTTTAAGTTAAATTTATTTATATTTATATTTTTATGTTATTGTTTGAAGTTAAGAAATTTGAATAAAGGTCATAATATATCCTTAAAAACCAAATATAAAAACTTAGCATTCAAAGCTAGGAAGTTAAACCAACTAGCTAGCCAGGCAGCACAAATTGAATAAAAAAAGTCATTTGGGGACACGAGATCAGAGACCACGTCTTTTTGTTCCAGGCCGCCATAAATATAATTAACCCACCCTTTATTTGCATGAAAACGAAATCTCAACAATATAATTATATTAAGGGGAAAAATTCAAAAGGGATCCTGAACTATCACTGCTTACTTAATTGCGGTCAGAACTACCACGATTTCTAAAAAGGGTGCGATGAAAAAAAAATGAAATGATTTTCTAAAATAAAATTCACTATTACATTCTAAAACTAATATTATTATAAGACTTAGATTTGTGTGTGAAAATTACGTCGTTTGGTTATCAAAAGACGTCGTGTTCTTTGTGTGCCCAAAACGATATAGTTTATTTTGACAACCAAACGATGTAATTTTCACACACAAATCTAAATCTTATAATAATATTAGTTTAAGAATGTAATGATAAATTTTATTTTAGAATATCAGTCTAATTTTTTTTTCATCGCACCCTTTTTGGAAATCATGATAGTTCTGACCGCAATTGAATAAGCGGTGATCATTTGAATTTTATCCCGCGTTGCTCAAGCAGCAGTTTGAGCTTGGAAGCTTCATAGAAGAATCGATTTCTGACACATGTTGGGATGTCATTGTCGGTCTGAGCTAGCAGAGAGGTTCATGGAAGGTAGCTTGATGAAATATACTGTATCTAAGAAGGTGACATGGAAACACATCTAGTCGTCACATGGAATTAAGAACTGACATACGTACGTTAATTCTATTGTTTTCTTATTCACATATTTTAATTTGTCACTTCAAATCGTTTATTTACTGTTACATATTTTAAACAATTAAATGTTTAATACTTTATTATCATATCATTCCACACTAAATTCTACATTAAATTTTTATATAATATATTAAATACTTATTTAATAAATTTGTTAAATGACTAATAAATTTCTAAAAATTAACCTTGTAAACCACTGATATTTAAATCCGAAACGACTCCGTTTTGCGTCCCTTGTAGTCAGTGGCGGAGCCAGATTTTTTTTTTTTTAGGGGGCAAAATTACATAATAAAATATTTGTGTTGCATTTGGGGGACAAAATTAAAAATTTATTTTTATACATATAAATTTATTTTTTATATAAATTATACATATAAATTTACTTTTTATATATATAAATTGTTTTTTCACTCTAGTCAAAAAATTTTAAATGAAATTCGGAGAGCGACTGTCCCATTTGCCCCCGAGTGGATCCGCCTATGTAGTACGACCCACATCATAGGATTCGAACCCGTGTGAGGAAGTTGTAGTTTTTTGTGGGCTGATTTTGGTGTGAGGTTTAATATGCGGAAGGCCTAGCATTAAAAGGCCATATTTGGGCACATGTGGCCCAAATTATAGCCTCAAGCCTAATTCTATATAATAAAGTTAGGAGGTCAATTTTGCAAGCATCTTACCCCCAATAAAGTATTCATTCACCTTTTGTTTCGTATTATAAAATACATATTTTAACCATATTTTATTTAAGAAAAAAAAAGAAATCTCAAATCGTCATTTACTTTTAATCTATTTTTTTATCCTCTTTTACATGTCACTCAATTAAATTTTTTTATTCATTTTAATGCGTATTTAATATCAATAACTAGCTTAAAATTTCAAATATTTATCACTCATTTATCATAATCAATAAAAAAAATCATTCTTATTAACTTATCTTAATTTATTCAAATTAATCTTAGACGATATGTATAAGGGGACGGAAAGAGTAATGTTGAAATTTTGTATGGGAGAGTAAGATGCGGATGATAAAATTATTTGATCATTATAAAAGTAGAGTACTTTTTAAATTTTCAATAGTCAACACTTGGTCAACTATTTTAATAGTATAAATTCTAGTATTCCCACTGTCCTCTAATATATGTTATTTAAGATTAATTTGAATAGATCAAAATGAAATAAATGCTAACGGTTGAACAAATTTAATGGTTGTGAGGTTTGAATTTTTTTAAAAAAATTCGTGCAAAAAGTAAAATTGGTAGATTATTACTGGTGATGAATAATTTTTTCATTGATTATGATGAAAAAGTGATTAATGTTTGACGTTTTAAGATGATTATTGATATTAAATACGAATTGAGAATTATTAAGTGATAATTAAAAGTGGATAAAAAAATTTAATTAAGTTACATATAAAAGATAAGAGAAGAAGTAATTCTTACGGTTTTTTTTTGTATAAAAAAAAAAGAGAAGTAAGAGAAATAAATACTGAGAAAGTAAGAGTAAACTATTAATTTGGCAGTTAAAGCATGATTGATGGATATGGGGATGAATAAGGGAGGTTTCACATCCTTTTAATGGCGTGATAGTTACCCAAAAAAGATACTCCCTCTGTCCTCTTTTATATGTCACTTAACCAAATTTTTTTGTCCACTTTTACTTGTCATTTATCAATTTTCAATGCGTATTTAATATCAACAACTACCTTAAAATGTCAAACATTAATCACTTCATTATCATAATCAATAAAAAATACATTCTTCACCAATAATCATCTACCAATTTTACTTTTTGCATGAACTTTTTTCAAAAAATTATTAACCATCTACCTATTAAATTTGTTCAACCGCTAGCATTAACTTCATCTTAATCTACTCAAAATAATCTTAAACGACATGTATTAAAGGACGGAGGGAGTACTGTATACTGAGGGGGAAGCTAGGCCTAACTAAATAGGACTATGACTTACTATCACACTTAACAGCTAATAATACCAAAGTTAATATTACTCCACTACTTGTAAAGTTTATTATTACTGTTGGCCTAAGCCTAAGATATAAGTATCAACCACGGATCGATTGCTTGCATTGCATGGGTCCATTCCATGAATCAGACTTTTGCTTCACAATTTTAGTTTAGGCGTCCACCAAACCAAAGTGGAAGTCGACCCATTTCTCAATCACATAGCCGAGCTGTCAAATTAGGCGTCCACTTATTAGTACACTCACACGCACTCCCTCCTCCCATATTCATCATTTAAGGTTAAATTCATTTCTTTTTATTTTATTTATTATCAAATTTAATTGTTATTCATTTAACATAATTTTTAATTAAAATTTTTAAAATGTGATGTTTTACTTACTACTTGTGTAAAAGAATTTCTTTATTAATAATTGTAATGAATTACTTTTTTTCTTACATTTGTAAATTTATGAAGCCCTTATCTTACATTAAATTATTGGAATGTACAAGTATTATTATTCACTTTAATGATTCATCAAAATGAGATGACCATAAATATCAACCCAACTCATTCCTTGTGCTCACACATTCTCCAACAATCAGCCACAAGCCCCACCTTTCCACAAGAAGATCAATCCAGCATGAAGTTAGGCATGGACATCTTCTGCTCCTCCCCATCATCAACCGCCGTATGCTCCGCCCGCCTCAGCCTCAGTCGGAGCCCCACCCAGAAGCAGCCACATCAAAGCAGCAGCATAACTCCGAGACTGATCCGGGCCCTCTCCACACCCTGCAGTTCATCATCCGACCATCATGCTCTCAACCCCAAGCTGCTCAGCTACACGCAGCTGCGGAAGCAGCCCACGAGCGGGAGGAAATCCACCACCAGCAGCAGCAGTTGCTGTGGAGCAGCTACTGATGGAGGTGATGGGCAGCTGAGGCGGAGGAGGAGGAGGAGCTCAGCTGACGCGGGTGACGATGACCACCACAAACTCAAACCATCAGCACAAGCATCAATATCTAGTAATAAACGCATTATCGTTCCAGACAAGAGGCGGCTTTTCGACCAGCTGGTTTCGAATTCTAAGACTACTACTCAGATCTCTTCAGAAGCATTACTGGCTGTTCCTGCTGGCTGCGAGGATCAGCATGTGAAGCGGGAGAGAAGAAGAAGAAGTAGCGGACGCCCACCTCTGGCCATGGTCTCCTCCAGATCTTCCGGTGATGAGAATGATGATTATTCTGATCCCAAGCTCAAATCCTCCTCCTCCTCCTCTTCTTCCAAGTCTAGATATCACTGCTCCACTGACAAGGTCAGTTCCTAGCTACTCGATCTTAAACACTACTTGTATGGATGTGGATGACGTACTAGCTAGCTAGGGTTTGTTGATTTTTGGCTGTGGGTGTGGATTTTGAAGGTCGTGGTGTTGCGGGTGTCACTGCACTGCAAGGGGTGTGAAGCGAAAGTCAGAAAGCACATCTCCAAAATGGAAGGTAACAGCTCCATCATCATCTGACACATCTTATTCTGTTTCTAGCTACCTTCTTGTTTCATTATTCATACACATATCAGTAAGCAGTTGTAATCACGTGACTTGTTGTTACATGGTTGTGTATGTGTGCAGGAGTGAAGTCATACAACACTGATCTGGCGACAAAGAGGGTGACGTGTATCACGGATCTAATTCAAAGTATTTTTATTTATATAAAAAATATAAGATTTTTGTATGTGCAATTTAGTTTAAAATTTAATTTCTTACTCTGAATTCAAATAAAAATATCTTAATATATCCAAATTTAATTCATCATCCGTCAAAATAGATAAAAAAATAGAAAAAAAAAACTGAAACATCTACACCATTAAACTCAAAATTCAAACTTTCATATTCAACACAACCGAAAGTCAACTTCACTTTATTTAATTCTTCGTCATCTGTCCGCAATCGATCGGATGATTGGGGATAGACGATAAATTTATTTATGATGGAGAAAATTTTACATTTTTCGGCTATCCCGAGCAATTATCAATAATTATGATGTTGTTGCGAATGAGTGCATTTACCGTTTGGCATGGAATCCAATCCAATCATGGCCAAAAGTCAGTCCATATGTGTGGAAATCATCAATCATGGCTCCATATAAATCATGCCACTCTATATAGCACATGTTCACTCACTCGCCCATGGACTTGCTGTGTTTTAAGTTAAATTTATTTATATTTATATTTTTATGTTATTGTTTGAAGTTAAGAAATTTGAATAAAGGTCATAATATATCCTTAAAAACCAAATATAAAAACTTAGCATTCAAAGCTAGGAAATTAAACCAACTAGCTAGCCAGGCAGCACAAATTGAATAAAAAAAGTCATTTGGGGACACGAGATCAGAGACCACGTCTTTTTGTTCCAGGCCGCCATAAATATAATTAACCCACCCTTTATTTGCATTATAATTATATTAATTAAGCTAGCTGCGTGCTCAAGCAGCAGTTTGAGCTTGGAAGCTTCATAGAAGAATCGATTTCTGACACATGTTGGGATGTCATTGTCGGTCTGAGCTAGCAGAGAGGTTCATGCTTGATGAAATATACTGTATCTAAGAAGGTGACATGGAAACACATCTAGTCGTCACATGGAATTAAGAACTGACATACGTACGTTAATTCTATTGTTTTCTTATTGGCAAATTTTAATTTGTCACTTCAAATCGTTTATTTACTGTTACATATTTTAAACAATTAAATCTTTATTACTTTATTATCATATCATTCCACACTAAATTCTACATTAAATTTTTATATAATATATTAAATACTTATTTAATAAATTTGTTAAATGACTAATAAATTTGTAAAAATTAACCTTGTAAACCACTGATATTTAAATCCGAAACGACTCTGTTTTGCGTCCCTAGAAGTAAGTGGCAGAGCCAGAATTTTTTTTTTTGAGGGGACAAAATTACATAATAAAAAATTTGGATTGCATTTGGGGGGCAAAATTAAAAATTTAATTAAAATTATACATATAAATTTATTTTTTATATATATAAATTGTTTTTTCACTCTAGTCAAAAAAATTTTAGGTGAAATTGGAGGGCGGCTGCCCCATTTGCCCCCCGAGTGGATCCGCCTATGCTTGTAGTACGGACCCACATCATAGGATTCGAACCCATGTGAGGAAGTTGTAATTTTTTGTGGGCTGATTTTGGTGTGAGGTTTAATATGCGGAAGGCCTGGCATTAAAAGGCCCATATTTGGGTACATGTGGCCCAAATTATAGCCTCAAGCCTAATTCTATATAATAAAGTGAGGAGGTCAATTTTGCAAGCATCTTACCCCCAATAAAGTATTCATTCACCTTTTGTTTCGTATTATAAAATACATATTTTAACCATATTTTATTTAAGAAAAAAAAAAGAAATCTCAAATCGTCATTTACTTTTAATCTATTTTTTTATCTTCTTTTACATGTCACTTAATTAAATTTTTTTATTCATTTTAATGCGTATTTAATATCAATAACTAGCTTAAAATTTCAAATATTTATCACTCATTTATCATAATCAATAAAAAAATCATTCTTATTAACTTATCTTAATTTACTCAAATTAATCTTAGACGATATGTATAAGGGGACGGAAAGATTAATGTTGAAATTTTGTATGGGAGAGTAAGATGCGGATGATAAAATTATTTGATCATTATAAAAGTAGAGTACTTTTTAAATTTTCAATAGTCAACACTTGGTCAACTATTTTAATAGTATAAATTCAAAGTTAAGCGATTAAGTAGTACTCCATCTGTCCTCTAATATATGTTATTTAAGATTAATTTGAGTAGATCAAAATGAAATAAATGCTAACGGTTGAACAAATTTAATGGTTGTGAGGTTTGAATTTTTTTTTTAAAATTAGTGCAAAAAGTAAAATTGGTAGATTATTACTGGTGATGAATAATTTTTTCATTGATTATGATGAAAAAGTGATTAATGTTTGACGTTTTAAGATAATTATTGGTATTAAATACGAATTGAGAATTATTAAGTGATAATTAAAAGTGGATAAAAAAATGTAATTAAGTTACATGTAAAAGATAAGAGAAGTAATTCTTACGGTTTGTATAAAAAAAAAGAGAAGTAAGAGAAATAAAAACTGAGAAAGTAAGAGTAAACTATTAATTTGACAGTTGAAGCATGATTGATGGATATGGGGATGAATAAGGGAGGTTTCACATCGTTTTAATGGCGTGATAGTTACCCCAAAAAAGATATACTGAGGGGGAAGCTAGGCCTAACTAAATAGGACCATGACTTACTATCACACTTAACAGCTAATAATACCAAAGTTAATATTACTACACTACTTGTAAAGTTTATTACTGTATTACTGTTGGCCTAAGCCTAAGATATAAGTATCAACCACGGATCGATTGCTTGCATTGCATGGGTCCATTCCATGAATCAGACTTTTGCTTCACAATTTTAGTTTAGGCGTCCACCAAACCAAACTGGAAGTCGATCCACCATAAAATCACCCATTTCTCAATCACATAGCCGAGCTGTCAAATTAGGCGTCCACTTATTAGTACACTCACACGCACTCCCTCCTCCCATATTCATCATTTAAGGTTAAATTCATTTATTTTTATATATTATTTATTTTCAAATTTAATTGTTATTCATTTAACATAATTTTTAATTAAATTTTTTAAAATGTGATGTTTTACTTACTACTTGTGTAAAAGAATTTCTTTATTAATAATTGTAATGAATTACTTTTTTTCTTACATTTTCAATGTTCAAATATGCAATGAAATTATTAAATGACAACTAAAATGGATAAATAATTATTTGCTCAATAACAAGTAAAATATGATAAATAAGTGTTTATGAAGTGACAAGTACAAAAGAAACAGAATGACTATTTAGAATAATCAATATTTGAAATATGAATATGTGGGCGTGCCTTTTTTTTCAAGATGATTACTATATATTTTAAAAATAAAAACCCAATGGGAATAGTAGCTCAAGTTTTTTTTTTAAATCTAAATATAATTATATAGTATTTGCAATATGTTTTATTTATAGAAATTATGCTAATTTTATGTTAATATAGTACCGCTAGTTGTAGTAGTCTACTGCATGACAATATAGATAGAAGTTACGCCTTCCGTCCTCTAATACATGTCGTTTAAGATTAATTTGAGTAGATTAGGATGAGTTAATGCTAGCGGTTGAACAAATTTAATGAATAGGTGATTGGTATTTTTTTTAAATTCATGCAAAAAGTAAAATTGATAGATTATTACTGGTGATGAATGATTTTTGTATTGATTATGATAAAGAAGTGATTAATGTTTGATGTTTTAAGATAGTTGTTGATATTAAATATGCATCAAAAATTGTTAAGTGACAAGTAAAAATGGACAAAAAAATTCAGCTAAGTGACATATAAAAGAGGACAGAGATAGTAAGTAGTAGTTTGAAAATAATAGTGAATCTCTCTACACATAACCAACAAGGTGTTGATCTAATGAACTTAGGTTTGTCTAATAACCCCAAAATCCTGGATTCAAATCCTCTAAAAAAAACCTCTACACATAACCTTGTCCAATGCCTCCAACTTAGCAATCAGTGCCACTAATCATACCACTTTACCTTAAACTTTCAAAAGACGCCATTAATTATAAGTGAATCTCATGATCACGTTCAAGTCATAAACTATTTGCCCATTTGCTAGCTAAAGTACATGAAACACTATAAAGTTTCATCACCTTGTACTGTCACTCTTTATATATTTGTCGCAAAATCAATTTGATATTTTCACTAAATTCCGGATAATAGTAAATATCAGCTTAAATCTTTGAATGATTGTACGCATTTGAATTTTCCAAAGGATCAATAATAATTCACTTAATTGATAAGTGATATTCATCAAGAGTGTAGTTTGGTGGTAAAATGGGTGAGGAGTGATTCATGACAATTCCCTCTCTAGAGTTTGAATGCTAATGATTTATTGTAGGTTGCAATTTACATTAATAAAAAAAATGTAATAAAAAAAATTGACAAGTGGCAATGTGTATATTAAGAAAAGTTTTGAGTTTAATTCTTATTAGAAGTGACCGCAAACACAGCATAACTTTTATTGAAAAAGCGCCAAGATTGATTGTCCAAATATATAATGGAAGAAATATATCTTTTATTATAAAATATGATGAAGTGAGTCATAGAGAAATTTAATGTACGATGTTTAAAAGGGAAAAACTCAAAAGAGACCCTGAACTATCACCGTTTATCCAATTACGGTCAGAACTATCATGATTTCCAAAAAGGGTGCAATGAAAAAACGATTTGAACTGATTTTTTGAATTAAAATTTACCATTACAATCCAAACCTAATATTATTATAAGACTTAAATTTGTGTGCGAAAATTACGTCATTTGGTTATCAAAAGACGCCGTTTTCTTTATGTACGCAAAATGATATAATTTATTTTGATAACCAAACAAAGTAATTTTTGTACACAAATCTAAGTCTTGTAATAATATTAGGTAGGAATGTAATGGTAAATTTTATTTTAGAAAATCAGTTTAATTTTTTTTTCATCGCACCCTTTTTGGAAATCGTGATAGTTTTGACCGCAATTAGGTAAGCGGTGAGCCCCTTTTAAATTTTATCCCTATTTAAAATTGAGCGATTTTTAGGTGCACACCGATAGATTGTGGTATGTGGAGACTAGCATGTGGCATGTTTTTTTTTAAAAAAAAATTCAAAATTGATGATAAGGCTTCTTCGTCACATAACAATTTACGTAGGCAATTTATGTGTGTTGGACGCATTTATTTGGTAAATTTATGAAGCCCTTATCTTACATTAAATTATTGGAATGTACAAGTATTATTATTCACTTTAATGATTCATCAAAATGAGAT
>NQLW01000075.1:393985-454909 GCA_002312845.1 Kalanchoe fedtschenkoi
CATCCGTAAGCTATTATTATTATTCAACAAGTAAAATTTTGAAGGGGTGAGGAGGCGTGGGTTTGGGCACGCCAGCGGCCGGACCCAGAGCGGGACAGGTAGCTCTCGGCACAAGCAGTAAGGCAACACGCGACGCTTCTTTTGCTTTATCTGATGGATCCATGTCAGTGCAAGTGTCTGTGTCCTGTCTCTCGATTGTTTTACTGGTTTGTTTCATTTTGTTTAGAATCTTCTCTTCACGTTTGGATCGATCCTACCACCAAAACACAAACTGACAGACGACAGGAACATCATCATCACCACCCTCTTTGTTCTTACGCCTCTCTATCTTTAGACACTACCCCATTTTCCATACTCGATTCCCTGTGTATATGCTTTCATTGATGGATGATTATATAATTCAGCGGCGAAATTATCATTTCTCAATTCGCTTTCCGTCATTGGGTGGTGACATTCTTGACCCACACCTTTGACTTATCTTGTCAGTTGAGAAAACTTAAATAATTGATATTGTTTAGCACACTCGTATTGTTCCATTTCGTTCAAATTGAGACTATCGGATTCTCACTGTTAATTGATTTTAAATATGATTTCAACTAATCTTTATACAAACCGGATTTAACCGCACACCTTCAATGAATTTAATCTTTACTTAACTTAGAACTTACTCCCTCTATCCTTTTTTACATGTCACTTAACCAAATTTTTTTGTCCATTTTTACTTGTCACTTAACAATTTCCAATGCGTATTTAATGTCAACAACTACCTTAAAATGTCAAAAATTAATCACTTCATTAACATATTCAATAAAAATTACATTCCCCACCAATAATCATCTACCAATTTTACTTTTTGCACGAATTTTTTTATAAAAACATCAATCATCTACTCATTAAATTTATTCAACCGCTAGCATTAACTTCTTCTTAATCTACTCAAATTAACCTTAAACGACATGTAAGGACGGAGTGAGTATAGCTTACTTATATTAGAGTTAGTAGAGATTTAATTACGAAAAGACATGTTCGTAAAGCAGGAAGCAACGATAATACAAACTCACACACGACACATGACACATGACACATGTACAACCAATGCGTGTAAATGGAAGCGGGAATGTGGTGAAGCAGCAGATGCTAGTAAGAAAGGTAGACAGTAAACTCCAGCAGAGTTTCCAAGCCATCTGTGTGCTGAGAGCTGGCCGTAGCCGGGTGAGTCTTCACGGTGGCGAAGCCCTGGGCTCCGACGTACTTCCCGGTGCCGCCCATGACGGCCAGCATGTTCTCCGAAACAGCAGTTCTGTGGATGCCGAAGAAGCTGAGGCTGTCAACGTACCCTCCGCCGTGGAACAAGGCGGTGAAAGCTATTGTACTGCTGGTGCCATCGACCGAGCTGGCGACGTAGAATCCCTGCGCCCTGCCGACCAGGCCTGACCCGAGCTCGTGCCCTTCGGTCAGCTCGTCGTCTATCACTGTCATGGTGCCGAACATGAGCTTCTGGATGGTGGAGCTGGACACTTGGGAGCCGTCGACGATGGGGAGGTTGTTGCTGCCGCCCAGGTTGTTCCCGTTGGTGTTCTGTATGATGTTGGAGGTGGTGCCGCCGAGGCCGGTGAGGAAGGGGAGATTGTTGTTGTTGATGATTGCGTTGTTGCTGCTGTCTGTTGGGACGCCGTTGTCGACTGAGAGGACGGCGCCATTTGGTTTGGCGAATGGGATTTGGCCGTTGATGGCCGGGTTGTTCACTATGCCGGTGATCAGTTTGGCGGTTGGATTGGTGCCACCTAGAATATCGTGCATGAAGAAGGTCAGCTCATTACCAGAGCCAACAACTGCACCAGCAGCACCTGAAGCACCAACACCTCCGGTAGCGCCAGCGCCATTAGTAACACCACCTCCAACGCCGCCATTAGTACCAGAAGCACCGGTGACACCAGCTCCAGAGGCACTTATACCACCTGCGGTGCCAGCACCTCCGAATCCACTGTTAGTACCTGAACCACCAGTTCCAGTAGCACCAATAGGGCCAAAACCACTGGCAGCACCAGAGAAGCCACTAAAACCAGTTCCCGGAGCTCCAGGTGCGCCTGCCGCAGCAGACGAGGGAGAATTGGCATCAGTCTCGTCGAGAATCCTAGCAGAGGAAACCAGCGTAATTGTGAGGACAAGGAAAAACATTGACTTCATCATCTTGGTAGGAAAAACAAACGCCATGAGTTAGAGAAAAGCAGGATATGAGCTATATGATGGCCTGTGATGATGAGGTAAGGAGCGACTGATGATGGATGCTAATACGCTGGCAAGACATCTACATATATAGTTATATACTGGGGCGACCACGAGATGGAGTTGCTGATTTGGAGCAGGTGCTGAACCTGAACATCATTCTTAGGGTGGTTTGGTTACAGTTTACATGAGTTGTGAAGTAGTTGGATTTTCAGAAAAAGGAAACATATATTTCACAAGTGAAGAAAAACAACTCAAAGGGTACTACTGACCTGTAAGCAGATGCGCAGCTCTGCGCTTAAAGGTAGAAGTGGGTGTTCAGAAGATAAGCCGCGACCGTATGAAGAACTTCGATCATGGCCTGCTTGCTAATGCTAAAGCTCTAGAGGACATTGGGACCTGCACTTTTAAATCATGTTACACTTCAGTCCCGAGAAGTAAAGCAGCAGGAAGCCTTTGAGTTTTCATGTAAAAAATTTAGGCACATGTAACAATTCCGATGCCTGATCCGAGTGGTCTTCAAGGCTGAGGTTCTGCTGACTAGGGGGTTTGATCGACTGCGATCAACTTGATGACTAGCTCATTAGAGGCTTTGTTCTCACTGCATGCATCCTCAAGATTACTTTCCCAGGCCTGCAGATCCAGTCTCAAATCTCTCTTCCACATCTCCTCCAAAACAAACTCTGCATCATCCATCCTTCCACTGTCAAACAGACCCTTCACCAAGCAGCAAAAAGTTTCCCAACGGGGACAATGCTGACTCAACAACATAGCGTTCAGGATCTTCACACCGCCACTGAAATCTCCAACCTGGCAGAACCCATCAACCATCGTCCTGAACGTCACAGCATTCGGCTCACACCCCTTCATCTGCATGTCGACCAGAATCTTGTACGCCTCGGACACCTTCCCTGCCTTGCACAAGTTGTTTACAAGTATATTATAAGTCACTACGTCCGGCTGTATACGCTTCTGCTTCATCTCTGACAGCAACGACTTGGCCTCCTCAATCTTCCCTCTCTTTCCTAAATCACTTATCAAAACACCGAAATTCACAAGTCGAGGCTTGCACCCGCGGTACTCCATATCAAACATCATCTTCTTCGCCTCTCCATACTTGCCCAATGAGCACAAACCCTCCATCAGAATAGCATAGGTCACTGCATTCGGATGCTTCCGTTTCACTCTCATGTCTTCAAACAAACTCATAGCTTCATCAACATCACTCTTTCTACATAAATACTTTATTAAACTATTATAAGTAACCACACTGGGCTGAACTTTTCCCTCAAGCATTTCATCGAACACTTTACATGCGTCCTCCCAGCAACCCTTTTCCAAACATCCTTTGATAATTACGTTGAAAGTAACCGCGTTTCTCCTAAACCCCATCTTCCGCGACCGATCGAACGCATCCTTAGCATCATCAAACCTCCCATTCTCAACCAGAACGTTGAGCAGCGTATTGAGCGACTGCAACGTCCGCGTGCAATTGTACTTCGGCATTATGTGAAACAAGTCGACAGCGTTCTCAACCAACCCGGCCTTTCCGTAATGGTTCATGACGCCGACGAGCAGCGTCTCCTGGCACCGAATGCCGCGCTCCCGGACCCGGTCGAGCAGCGTCCGGACAGCCTGGAACCTGCGAGAACGTGCGAGCTTGTAGATCAGGGACGAGTAAGACGGGTAGTCGTGCTTGAAACCCATTCCGCGAAAGTCGTTGAAGAGCGTGATCGCGTCGTCTGGGTCGCGCAGTTGCTTCAGTTTGAGGACGAATGGATTCGGCTCGCGCGTATCCGGCTTCACGTGGGTGCGCGGTCGGTGCTGTCGAGGCCGGCTGTTGGAGCTTGACCGGAATGAGCGACGGTAGAGACGAGAAACAAGCTGTGCCTGATCGTTCAGCTTCATCTTTGCTCGAATCATCGCAGATTCAAACGCTGCTGTCCGCCTGCAAAAATGCCGAAGTGAAATCCTTAGTGATACGTTGGAGCTTGTTATGTCACAATCATTTGGACCCTCAACTCTAATCCGTCAATCTTTTCTTTAAATCAATATTTACGTGCGTCAATTTAATTTTCCAACTTACAATTTCTTATTTATAGTGTTCATTAGGACTCTTTTGGATTGATTTGTTTTTATTTTTTACTCTTAAAGTGTTATTTCTAGAATTGCAAATGAGCCGAATTGAGCCGAGTTCATGTTTATTTATTAAAATTTCACTGAGTTCGAGCTCGAATCGGGTATTATCAAGCTTTTAAATACATTTTTAAACTCAACTCGTTTAATTTCATAGAGTTCGAGCCGAGCTTGAGCTTTGCTTCAACATTTGGATTGATCTGATATAAAGTTAATACATATGACTAACGAATTTGATCGAGTTTTAAACGAGTTGCTTGTTAAAGAATCTCACTTTATTGATCAATAACTTTATAAATTTATTAAAATAAATTAATGATCAAATTTTAAACGAGTCTCACACAAGTTCTAAGCTAGTTTAAACCGAGCTTTTAAACAATCAAGCCCATAAACGATATGTTCCAACATAAGCGAATTGAATACCTCATTATTCATGTTTGACTCATTTATTTAACGAGTTCATAAAAGATTTGACATAAGTTAACTCAGTTTCATTTATGTTAAATGGAATTTATGTCAGCTATTGTAGTCATCTTCATTAATTTCGTATCTCTTAACTCTTATTATGATATAGCGACATGTTTTAATTCGAGTTACCTTCTAAGCTAAGTCGGTAAGTTTTTCATCTTTTCAATTTCGTTATCAAACTTCTTATCGAGGATATAATCGAGGTTCTTACCGAGCTTGTTCATGAACAAAAACGAGCCGAACACTCTTTTATGAAACGAGTTTAAAATTTTTATTCGTGATTGACACATTTATTAACGAACGAACTTTGACCGAGTTCAATCTTGAACCACTGGCAAGTACATCAACCTAATTGTCTCTTATTATCTCCTGCGTTAGGCAATGTTTGTTTAGGCCTCTAGGGAAATGAAAGGAACATGAAACTGTGAGGGAACATTAGAAAGGAAAAAAAAAGTATGTTTGGTATATAGAAAGTTGAGGATAAGGTGAAAATAGATGATAAAATGAGAAATTTAGGAAAAGTAAAGAGTGTTAGGACACTTTTATTTCAATTTTTTTTTTCCGAATAAAACAAGTGGCAGATAAAATAAAATCAATTTCATTTTTTGTTCTATTTTCCATTCTCTTAGGCTGTGTTTGGTTTGAGAAAAGTTAGAGAGAAAGAAAAATTTAAGGGAAATGAATCCCTTATAAAATTCATCTTATTTTTCCTATGTTTGGTTTGAAGAGGAAAATTTTTTGAAAAGTAGTAAAACATTCTTTAATTTAAATAAATTTTCCTTTCTATTTTCTACTTAACTTTCAATTTAATTTTTCATCTCCAACTTTTTCTAAACCAAATAAAAAATGTCTTCTCATTTTCCCTCAAATTTCCCTTTCCCTCCAATTTTTCCTAAACCAAACACAGCCTTAAATTTTACTTAAACCAAGAGTCTTCCTCGAGATGGACATGTTGGGCTTGCTCGCTCGCCCGAGTTGGAGGAAAGAGAGGAGTTGGGTTAGGGCTTAGCCCGAATTACACGATTGTCTGGTACTTGGTTTACCATAGGCACACCCCCTGATCCCATTTTAGTTTTAAACTCTGAATAACTTATCCGATTATTAGGAAATTTATCAAAAATATCGCTCACCCTAATGAAAAAATGTGAATAAAAAAAAGTCATTAATTGCTACCAAGTCACCCGACAGTACGTGATGAACCAATACACAACAATCTTTTTTTGCGCATGATAGATTCATCTCCAAGAGGAAAGGGAGGAGGCAGGCGGAGGCAAGGTGGTATAAAACGTTAGGTCTGAAGATTCAACTGTTGACAGGCGCTTGATCTAGATCTATGCTTGTTGAAGGAAGGGATGTCCACATGGGTCTATTTGTACAAATGTGAAACTAGCGGGTAGTGGTAGTAATGAAGTGGTTGTTGTAGGCTATATAAACGTCGTTGTATGGCTGTAACCGATTGCTATTGCATTTTCAAAGGGATTAATAAAAGCGCGCCTTTCGTTTTCTCCTCTGCGTTTCCTTCTGCTCCGATCAGATTGCGATCGAGTCACCGGCGACCTGGTGGTTGCTTCGTGCGATTTCCACAATTCTCATGCACGTGTTAATGAATTATTCAAGGATCTTAAATACCCTTCATTCATGGAATTGGACCACCAGTTTTGTAATCGATCTCGGCAGTATCTGTCAAGAATAGGGCGATTTCGTAGCTAATTGTTATATTTGCATCACTATAGCTCAAAAGTTCGTCGCTAGAAAAGAAAATACATGGATAAGTTAATTTCGATATTCTTTTCTGCAAAAAGGATTAAAAGCACGGGCTACCATTCACGTCACCCGGGTCAACCTATTTAATTATTGAGAACAATTTATTGCACTTATTGAGCTCTATTTAGAGGTGGTCTCTTATTATATTAAGCATTCAGTGAACCGAATACTTATTCTTTTTCTCTTAATGAATGTTTGGAAAGTCTGAATGATTTGTTACCAATTTTATATCTGAATCATTAAGAGGCGATATCTATACGATTATTATAATTATCTCTTTATTTTTTTATATCTTTCTGGAATCAACTATGTACGAATTGTACTTCAATCAGAATCACAATAATACCGAATAAATAATATTTTTGTAACATGATTATAAATTTTATTTTTATGTTGTAAAATTATATTATAATTTAATTTTATATTAATAAATTATTACATTTTAAGATACTTAAAAAAATAAATTACCAAATGAAAATAAATCATTTAGCAATCAGATGTGATTTGACCAATTATCTGACCATTCAGATTCTCATACAGCATTCAACATTCAGCTTTTAATTTTACAGAAGGACACCTTAGTATAATAATTGCGCGATTAGGATTTTCATGGAAGGAGCTAGAACAACACGTGAAATTAGTTCATGGAAAATTATCACATCAACGACTTTTTCGCTTTTTACGTGGCCAATATTGAGCAGCATCTAGCCGACCATGCGGTGGGTCACATTATTTTAATCGAAGAGAAAAGGTTCTTGTAAATATTATCTCGTGTTAGATGGATCCACAGACTTCAAATTTTATTTTGAAGAGCCAAATTGACTTGTTGATCTGTGCTAAACTGGCTAGTCACCATCTATATGATGTCAAATCAAATTATTTAATATAGGATTGCCAACTAATCATGAAATGCATTGATTTATGACTACTCCAAAGGATAATTTTTAATATCTCAATCGCTGGTCAAACCAAACTTGTTCTGTTTACCGGTCTGACTAGCCGGTCTGACTAGCCGGTTCAATTGTATGACCGGTTCAGTTGCATTCCACACATTAAATTACTTGTTTTATTAATTTTTAGGACTCGACGGATATCGTTTTAAATAATTTTTTGTAGTTATAAGTTTCTGATTTTTAGAAATTTTAAGGTTTTTAAAATTTTTGAATTTCAAAATTTATTTTTAAAATATTTCAAAATTCTATAAAAAATGACGTTGTTTTATAACTCGAAAACCCCAAAAAAATAAAAAATAAAATTCAGAAACACAATAATTTTTAGAAATCTTAAATCCGGAAACACTATAACTCCTAAACTTCATTTAAAAGAATCGGGGAAAAACTCAAAATGGGTCTTGAACTACCACCATTTATCCAATTGCGGTTCGAACTACCACGATTTTAAAAAAAATGTGATGAAAAAAAAGTTGGACTGATCTTCTAAAACAAAATTTACCATTACATTCCAAAACTAAAATTATTATAGGGTTTAGAACGATATAATTTAGTTTGATAACCAAACGACGTAATTTTCGCTCACAAAGCTAAGTCTTATAATAATATTGATTTAGGAATGTAATGGTAAATTTTATTTTAGAAAATTAGCCTAATTTTTTTTTATCGCACCCTTTTTAAAAATCATGATAGTTCGTAATGATAGTTCAGAATCCCTTTTAGCTTTTATTCTGAAAAAATATCATTTTAACCGCTCATATATATTACTTATATATCTTAACATGGTATATCCATTTTCCTAATTTTTATGGGTTCTATTAAGAGAATGATATCGGATTCTCAATTCAACCGGTTCAACTTACCGAGTCGATTCAATTTTTAAAACAGTGCTTCAAATTCGAGTCACACCTTGGTTTAAATTCATAGCATGACGTGCTATTACATCACACTGTTTGATAAGTCCGCACGTATTAATAATTAAGCGTGACATAATTCGATCGGGGTCTACCTGGGGCCGTGGTCGGTTTGGTCAAGCCGAACTCGTCCTCTCGCCGGGCCCAGCGGCCGAACCAAAAATATGTGGTCGGTTTTCGCCAGTGATTTTCACCACAGCCGACTTCTCTACCTAGCCCACCCATATTCTGAGCCGTACACGTGGCGGGATCACGGCCATTAAGAAGGGTCGACTGGCTTTGCTGTCGTTCTTATTGTTTCCAAGCCGCACATGTTTTTGGAACATATCACCGGCAGTGGCGATTAAAGGTTATGAATTTATTAAGGTTCTGTATTTTAGCACCCAAAATATACATGCGTATATTCAGCAAAAAGTTTGAGCTTAATTTAATTGTATTAAAACATTTTTTATGTTAAAAATTTTAATGACTCTTAAGACTTCTTTATGAATTATCAAACATAAAATTGAATTTAACATAACTGAATTAATGACAATTTTATTTAAAAATTAAATTATGCATAGTTGAGTTAAATGAGTTAAAACTAGTTAATTATTCTATGTAGGAAAGGTTAATGTTGATGCTTTTCGTTCAAAGATAATTAAATAAATAAATAAATAAATAAATAAATAAATAAATAAATTCAAATTGCAAAGAGCGAAACTTTTTCACATCAAATCTGAACTAAATAGTTTAAGGAAAAAATATATGAAGTGATCGCTCATATAAGTGGGGATCGCACATAAAAAAATAAGGTTTTTATTTTTTTTATTTTGTCGTTTTAGGGGTTGTTTGTTACAGATGTTGTTTTAGTTATAAGATTTTATGGTTTTAGTGTTTTCAGAATTTCGTTTTTATAGGGATTTTTATGAATTTCATATACTTGAGATTTAAAATTTTCAGATTTAAGGTTTAGAGTTTAATTTTTCAAGATTTTTAAGACTTTAAGGCATATAGGACTATGTCCTACACATCCTAAAACACTAAAATGAAAAATAAATAAATTAACAAAATGATATTATTATGACCGATGTCTTATCTATCTTAAATGAGGTGTCACCCAAATCCACTTACCAATAATCTAATTCAAAATTAGACTTTTGATTACTATTCTCCACTTAAAGAATGACACCTCGAGATTTAAATTTAAATGATATTATAAACACTAAAATGATGTTATCAATCTTAATCCTCAATATTGATTTATAATAAATTGAACTATAATAAAATGAAGCTAGAGAGAATATTCAAAGAATAAGAGAGAAAAAAAAACTCGTAAAAAACAAACCCTTAGCCAGATCTGGGTCGGGGCTAATCTTATGAAACATGGCTATAAATAACGTGGCATGTCTAAGTTAAAAATCACTCAGCAAACAAAGACAAAAACCATTCAACCTCTCAACTCGCTGGTTTTGGTGGAGCCCGGCGGCAGCAGCTGAGAATTTGAAAATGCCGATTTCAAGCATCGCATTCGGCCACCACAGCGAGGCTTCCAAGCCCGACGCGCTCAAGGCGGCCCTCGCAGAGTTCATCTCCGTCCTCATCTTCGTCTTTGCTGGCGAAGGCTCCGGCATGGCCTTCAGTAAGTGCATCATTACAACAATGCTTCAATTCTCGTTGAAGTTCGGTTGACCTGAACTGACTCAATCGTGTCAATGTGCGAAATGCAGATAAGTTGACCGACGATGGCTCGACCACGCCCGCTGGCCTGGTCGCGGCCGCATTGGCTCACGCATTCGCCCTCTTCGTGGCTGTGTCCGTCGGCGCCAACATCTCCGGAGGCCACGTCAACCCAGCGGTGACATTCGGCGCCTTTATCGGCGGACACATCACATTCGTCAGAACCATTCTGTACTGGATCGCTCAGCTGGCTGGCTCCGTGGTCGCTTGCTTGCTCCTCAAGTTTTCCACCGGTGGATTGGTAAGCCCTTACAAAATCTTTGCAAAATATATATACTGGTAGCCGCTTAAATGAAAATCGTGTAATATTTATACATATATATAAATTTAATTTAGTAAATTATTTAAAATTTATTCATTTCTAACCTGATTTGTGAAAATGAACAAATGCAGACAACTTCAGCATTTTCGCTGTCGTCGGGAGTGACGGTGTGGAACGCTGTGGTGTTCGAAATCGTGATGACATTCGGGCTGGTGTACACGGTGTACGCGACGGCCGTGGACCCCAAGAAGGGCAACATCGGCATCATCGCCCCCGTCGCAATCGGTTTCATCGTGGGCGCCAACATCTTGGCGGGTGGTGCGTTCGATGGCGCCTCGATGAACCCTGCGGTGTCGTTCGGACCTGCGGTCGTCAGCTGGACGTGGACCAACCACTGGGTGTACTGGGTCGGTCCGCTGGCCGGTGCCGGCATTGCTGCAGTGATCTATGAAGTTATCTTCAACACCAACACCCATGAACAGCTACCTACCGCAGATTTTTAAGATTAAAATTTGTTTTAGGAGTTGGTGTGTGTTTGGTGTTCTATTTTTCAGTTTTTGTTGCTGGGATGAGTTTTTTTATTTTTATTTGCATTCTATTGCAAAAGTAAGAAATTGAATCAATTGTGTTGTTCAGCTTTTTCTAACAATTACGGAGAAGTGCTGATATACTTTTTATTTAATTTATTTTTTTAGGTTTCAACAGCTTATTTAATTGACAATTACATTCAATATATACATGATTATGTGATACACAAAGACTTGAAACATTAGATAATACCTAATGGTGCTACACCAAATCCATATAAATATGTTAAAATAGTGAAAATAAAAAATTGAAAAGTGAAGTATGACAAATGTGTAGGAAAAACAGAGCAAGTGATTAAATCATAGTTATCAGAACCGGACCAGAAGCCGAACCGGTCAGGGTTCCGGTTTCTGGTTTTCCGGTTGAACCGGCGGTTCATTTAAATGTAATTATTATTAAATATCAGATTTAATATACTAGTTATCCTAAAAATCATAAAATATCTTGATGGTCTAGTGGTTAGAGCTTTCGCATGGAAGCTCAAAGGGCTGGGTTCGAATCTCAGCTCAAGCATTTTAATAAAATAATTTTTTGGCTATTAATGATATGCAATTAAACCTTAATTAAACCATCAATTACACTAAATCGGTTCAACCGGACCGGTCCGGTTCACCGATTTTGTAAAAAACCGGCCGATTTATCCGGTTTTTTCCGGTTCAGTGTGCACCCCGGTATTAATTTCGAATCGGACCGGTACCAGGTCCGGTTCCCGGTCCAACCGGTCGAACCGGCCGGTCCGGTCCGGTTCTGATAACTATGGATTAAATCAAAAGAATGTATAGAATGGAATAACTTGAAACTTGGAGGGCTGTTCCTTGTGATAATAGGACTGTTGACTTGCAATAAGAAGTCTTTTTTCAATAATGTCAATAAACGCAGCGTCTTCTGTTGAACTTCGTTAAAGCGACAGCGTAAGGTAACTTGCCGACCCTAATTTATGAATTGGGCGGCAAGCGCGGTATAATCTCAGAACTGCTGCAATGGACGAGTTTGACTTTTGAAGAGGGGATTGCGGCCGGAGTCCTAATCGCCGCAGACCAGATCTCCGAATCAGTCCATTTTCGGGCACCGATGGGTTTCAACTGCCAGTGGATAGAAATTTCTGACGCTTCAGGTACTGCGCTATGTAGCCCTAATTGTTATCAGCTGGCTTACTCTCACTATCTCTCAAGCTGAATGTTTATTATCAACGCATGTTGAATTTGAGAGTGTTAATTGATTATGATGGAAATTGATTTTATTGGTTCTGCTACTTGGAGTACGGAGATTGATTTGGAAAACCTAACTGATTAATTAAAGAGTTAACAGCTTGTGAGCTGTGTAAGTTACTAATTTGAAGCTAGGTAATGTGCGCAGAAAGAGAGACCACTTATAAATAGTGGGGCTCTCAGTATACTTATAACTCATACCACAATAATACTTTGCATTACATAATGTGTAAAAAATATATAATCACTGAGTAGGTGGGTTATTTGTTTGTAGCACGGCACCCGTTAAACAAGTTGATCATCCAGTTGTAGGTTCTCTTTTTGTGGTAGGTACTTTGCATAAGATGATCATGACATCCATTTGTAATGGTATATTTTGGTCTGAATAGTAAAACAATTAAGCTATGGATGGCTGATTTGTTATTCATCTTTAAGCTTCGTGATGTTCTGTCTCCATTCTCCAAGGAAGTTGATGCATGTCAAGGAACATGTATTATGCCGTTATAGTCTAGTTTTGTAATGCAACTTATAATATCTCTTTTTAAGTAGCATCTAGGGACATACTACCCCCTTTGACATATGAGTGCTCCTTTATAACAAAGTTAAATGCTCAGTAGGACAAGATAGAGATGCGGGACTGGTAGTGCACAGATGCTAATCATCTGTGGCAAATGGCTTAGAGAAACCATGTACATATTTGAAATAACTTGAGAAAGTTCTACCACTATGGACAAACAAATAAATGAATAACTCATGAGCCTCTTAACCTGGATTTCCCTGCTTCACAACAGGCTAGCAAATAATTGTTTGAAGGGGTTAGCATCTTGCTATCCTCTTCATCCATCCTCCATAGTGAGTCTGGGCAGAACTCCCATAATGGTGAAACTAATGGAGTGCATGAGTAATTGCACAACCCTTGGTTGTAGCCATCATTAAGTGGGGTGATTGTGTCTTTTGATGTATCAATATCTTTCCATATATCATCCACTTTTATTCGTTCACCTTCTTCGTCCGTTTGCTTCTTTCCCATCGCTGTTACAGTTGCATTCCCTCCCGTGTCATAAAAGCTTTCTTTTCCACTATCACATCGAGAGCCTTGTGTATGGTTGCTTGATGATGGGGAAGATTCAGATTCAGATGATGTGGTCGAAAGATAATTAACTCGCTTTCTCTCTTGAGCTTTTTTCCTCATGTGGGTTCTCCAAAAATTCTTGATCTCATTATCAGTACGTCCTGGTAATCGCCTAGCAATTCTTGACCATCTGCATGTAATTGATGTTCATATAAAATTATTACATGAATACAGTGTTGTGCTTAATTACAGATCATGTTATTGATTTGTTCTTTTTATTGAGATTGCCTCATAAAACGCTAAGCAGCACATATATATATATGATAAGTTAGGCTTTGACACAAAATAAAAACTAATGCTTACTCATAAAATGGGTCATGACCTCATCAGCAAGAGTAGAATATATTCGACAAGTAATCTACTCGATTTTTAACATTGGAACTTAAAGAATTTTATACCTGTTTCCCCATTTTGCATGAAGCTCAATCACAAGCCTTTCCTCAGTGGATGTCATCTTCCCTCTTTTGAGACCAGGATGCAGGTAGTTTACCCAGCGTAACCTGCAACTCTTTCCTGTTCTGTTCAAACCTACACAAAAACCATGAGGTTAATGGCAGCTCTTTCCAGATACTACCAATCCTCAGACAGGCCTACCTAGAACTTGTCTCCCGCCACCTTCAAACCTGAAACTTTTGCTACAAAATCCCATCGGCGGTCTCCAAATAAGCCTACAACATTTTCCAGCAGAAAGTCTTCCTGTTCTGTCCATGGACCCTTTCTAGTGTCTTCTTGCTGCATATTGCCTTCCTCGCCAGTCTTTGCTTTGCACTTCCCAACACTGATATCACCTGTATCTCAAACCAAAAAAAAAAAAAAGATACATGCAGCCTTTGGTTGATGCTGATATTTATATAAGCATATTCCCTTGGCTTAGATTGTTAGTGTTTATAAAGTTATCATTACAAATTATTATCTCGAGCCTTCATTGTACAAGTGGTACGCGCATGCTTATTATATAACTTTAACTTCATATGTCTGACGTTAGCCACTAAATCAAAATTCTTCTGCAAGATATGGTTTCCTTAAAGATACAAATTTATGAAATTTTTATGTTCTTGTTCAGGCTACAATAGTTGTGTGTGGGTCACAAACTTCTAAAAGTTGAGTGCTCTTCTTCTAATGCAGTACTAATGTTGGATATCTCTTTACTGGGAAGGAGCATTTGATATAATCTAAATGCTCAAGTGGTTGTAATCTATGGGAAGGATGACTCCACAGGTAAACTGATTAACTATTAGAGTAAGGGTTAAATTGGATTTTACGTAATGGGCCAAGGGTTGTTAGACGCCCTTATCAATGTGAGGTGTCGATGAATGACTCTTCCATCTTGCAAAGGCCAGATTTGAAATGACTAGCTGATCAGATGAGGTGAGTATTGCTATTATAAACAAGAGGAAATTTTGTGCTTTATGATGAGAGTGCCTCTAGAATTATCTAAGATCTCAGCTGAAGGTAATATGTTTTCAATTCACAGAAATTTCGATTTCCAACTCATTTTTAATTACACAGTAATGAGGATGGTTATTGTTATAATCTCTATCTGATCTCTCTTATTTTATCCTACTTTCTTTTAAAGATTTTGGATTGGAAAATTGAAGGCTTCAATAGACATTTTGATTGGACTTGCTTGCCAAATCTTCTGGCCCTTTTTTCCTGCTGGTTTTTTTACCAACTTGAGCAAAAATATAAAATAAAATAAAATAAAATAATCAAAGCAGTCAAGTAACCAACTCCCAGAAACACCATAGATGCAGGACATCTTTCCTCCAATTGCTTCTCCTGAATAGATTGCAAAACCATAAGTAACCAACTCCCAGTTCTAGCTAATCAGTGCAGAGCTGAAAGTTCCTATAATCATATTGTTGTTAACTTCCGTTTTTTCTTTTCTTTTACACTCTCATTGTTTGTTCCTGCAAGGCTCCCACATTTCCAAATTTGACAAAACTGTTATTTCACTTTGGGTAAGCATAAAATATGCTACACGACACGATCACGTTCTCTTTTAAACACTGATATGTATTACTCCGTTTGTTATGATGGTTATAACTTGACAAAAAAACAAAAGAGACAGGAAAGAAGGCAAGATTAACTTTAGTTAGAATGTTCACAAAAGGGCATCACTCAATTTATTTTATTTCGTTTGTAAGCATTGGTTTCAAGTGCTGCAATATTACCATTAGATAGTCAGGCATCAAGTCATTTTTTTGAGCGTTTACCTCATAATGTACTTACTGAAGAACACTTTCACATCATTTGGTGGTGTGATGGTAATTGATGATGACTGTGGTCTACAAATTCAGAAGTAATATAATTATACATCTACTGTTCATCTATACAGACATTTGCATACATTGATGCAGTTTCAAGGGAGATTTGCAGTGATGTAACTAAAAGACCACGATGGCAACAATATAACTGAAGAAGCTCATTCCATTTTTAAAAGTGTCATGCCAAGAGGAAAAGGTACTAACATAAAATTTTCAAGTACAAAACGTTTGCATTATGGCTCCTTACTTTGAGGGCTTGATTAGAGGAGTCAGGACAGAAAGAGTTGTCGTAAACATGAACCACTGTGATACGGATACCACTAATTTTTGCTCACCCCACTTGATTTATGAGATCTTCTCTTAGAAGACACAATAAAAGGAACCCAGATATTCTGTCTGAAACTCAAACTTAGTTTTTATTACCGGCATTATTGTTGCGTGTTCAACAGCATAAGCACCCTCATAAATATGTATTCTCAACTCTACATCCATGAATACAATAACTCTACAAGACAATCATTTTGCCAGTAACTGCAGTGTTGGTGTCTGGTTTTCTTTGAAGCTGCTTGCAGACTTCGGGACTGATGTTTGCCTTTTCTGTCAACTTGCTCTCTTATAATATTGTTTATGAATGCAGACATGTCATGATGAGAATGATGCTGTGGGGAGTAAATTAAATCCAATCTTTACTTGTAGAAAGAGCTGGGCAAACTTCACTAAGGATTATTGCTAACTATCATTGTTAGTATTTAGTATATTATTATAATATAAGATAATGTGACAAACTCTGATAAGAGATATTGTTGGAAATCATGTAGTTCTGCTTTTTTTTTTCCAGTGATAGACAAATAATAGGATTCCACTAAGATAGAGTAGCTTTTAAACAGATATATGTTTGGCAATTTCCATTGGATGCTTGGGGTGTATGAGGCTAAGGCATCAAACAAATTGATTGGCCTCCCTGCTTTGGTTGATGGAGATGGCTCTTTGTTTAGAAAAGATTGAAGCTTGTTCAGATAAAAAAAGTTTGATGTGCTAATAATAGAAGGTTGATGATCGTATATTAATTAAGTTTGTACTACACAAATCTTTTGAGCGTAGTACAATAAAGGCTCTGTTGGTATGAAAAAGTATCATTTCAGAACACTGGTGTCAAGTCAAATAAAGGTTAAGTATGAACCTCTAGAGCAAATTTATTGGTTTGTAATTGGAGTAAAATATAAATTAACAGGGGAAAGTGATTTTTCTCTCTTTACCTCAAGCGGGATTAGTTAATGATGGCTTCTGAAAATATGTCATCGAATTTTAAGTTCCTGGTTTGTTTAATCAGTATAGGTAACATGTTGCTGCTGCAAGAGCTGCACTGATTTTGTTAATAGTTTTGTGTGTGGCAGGTCTGTTAGAATCACTTAATCTGCAGATGACTAACCACAGTGGAGAGGCGGACATTTCATTTCTATGAAAATGGCGTCGAAATTTTACTGTCGCACTTCGTAATGCAACCAGAAATCTTGTAGAACCTTATTGATTTTATTCACTGCAATAGGTGAAGGTCTTGTAGAAATTTCTATATCTCGGAAACAGACAAGTTGGTGGAAAATGGATCGATGGGTGTGAAGATGTGACGCCACACTTGGAAACAGTGGGGTTTCTAGTGGCCATTACCATTAGCACAACTTCTAGTGGGGTTTAAAGATGTGATGCTCCACTTCTTCACAATGTTAAAGTGCTTATCTCAGACAAAAAAAAAATGGTGCTCACAAAGTCTGCGTCTCTTGTCTCCATTCAGAATGTGAAGTTTGTTTACTCTCCATTGAAACTTGTACTTCAATATGATGTTCCAATAGGTTAGACTACTTTCTCCATAGAACCCTTTTCACACTATCAATATGTTTGTAGAATGTTTTGTACTTTCATATATTTGTAGGAGTGATACTCATACAAGTAACAAAAATGTTTACTGACACCAACTGCTGATAACAATAGAGACAATGAGAATGAGAAAACATTGTGTTATCATGTTCCTATATTTATGACATGCAGCTTACAAATTTTCAGGTTGATTGATTTTAACAATTTAGCTGATCTTGATTATTCGGATTTGTAGGTTTGCAGCATTATTGTCCGGTCAGTGCTTGCTTCATCCCTTTCGACTATCCCAAATGAAGAGATCGAATTCAAGTTTCTTTTATGTCAGGGATCAGGATATGAGGCTCATGAATTCCACCTCCAGCACCACCAGAACAAGGTGGAAAACATACTAATATTGTAATATTCATCAGTTGGTTTCCTACAGCTTTTCAATGGGCTGTTTGGCTAAAGCCCACACCAGGAGTCCAGTGGAAACACGGGCCACACTTGAGGTTCTGTGCTAGTTAGGCCCATTAGAGTTCAGAATCAAAATCTGGTCCATTCTATGGAATGGTGACTTGGTCCATTAGAAGTTTGTCCGGGGCATTGAAAAAATGCAAGTCCAAGCACATTAAGGACCAAACCGTTGCACCCTTTTGACTTTTCAAACTATTTCGAATTTCAGAACGCTAAAAGTGGTCCTTTTTTGCTTGACTGGGATTGCCCTAGAGGAGCAAACATCGTGTGTTTGACCGGTGCATTGATATTGTCTAGCTAGATCAACCAAACTCCACCCATGTATTAAATTATATGTCGTGGAAAATGTTTCCATACATTACACACCTACTAAAATACTAGTATAATATAAAATACATTTTGCTTGGTTTTGTTTCAAGTATATGTCGGTGCCCCTCGGCATTGAAAATGTGCAAGTGTCAGAATTTTAAAAGGAAGCCAAGGTATTGCCGTCTTCTCTGACTTTTTCATCCCTCTAGTTTTCACTTAGCCGTCTTGATTCTCAAAACTCATTGCAAGTATTTTTGCATGAAAGTGAAATTGTCTACATGGGTCGCTGCATATTCTTCTGCTTGTTCCATGTGCAAGTTTTTTTTTCTACTCATGACTTGTTAGCGTTTTTTATTTTGTTTCTATGTGGACCTGGCCGACATTGCAGAATGCAGACTATCCACCATGCGTACTCCTCAGCATGCATTCAGCCGAAAATGCTACCTCTGAATATATAGGTGTCTGGGCATTTGTTATCGATCAGGACTTCGTTTGGTTGAGGTGGCCTAGCTAGCAAAATCATCCGGCAAAGAGGACGCAGGGGGTTTCTGTCATAGCTCAGCTCAGGTAAGCCTACTCTGTAACTCACTTTCTGATTCAGCAAGCCTAGTTATCCTTTTATAGTCGACTCTGGGACACTCTATAGGTGCATAATGTACCTATTTTTCCTCACCTAGTAGATTCATTACAAGTTAATCAGTGCCTTATTCTCAATTAATAGGTGTGAATGTTGACCACACTTTAGCTAGTCAACGCTCATCACGAATTTCATCTGTTACGACACCGTTCTGTATTCACTTAGATGCGAAGAGTTTCCCAACATCAAGCACAGGAAAGTTTGACACCTCTGTATCTCTCTCTACTAATCTTGACTGGCCCGGTGAAACGCGATGATGGTTTCTACAAGAGGAGTTGCGTCAACAGAGCTCCAACTCCTCAAGAGGTGGAAGGACAGAGAGATCAGTCCAGAACGAACCAAAGTGTGGGTGGAACCACCGGAGAAGAAGATGGTCCCGAAGAAAGCTGCAGTTGTATATTACCTGACCAGGAATGGACAGCTTCAGCAACCCCATTTCATGGAGGTCACTCTTTCCTCTCCTAGAGGTCTCTATCTCAAAGGTAGAGCTTTGATTCCATCCAATGTAGCTCCTCTTTGTTTCCCTCTAATTAATATCAGCTCATTTGCTCTGCAACTTTGTTGTTTCTTGGGTTATAATTGATCTAGTGTGGAATCGCTGTCTGGTTGTAGATGTAATTACCCATCTGAATTTTCTACGTGGTGAAGGGATGGCCAGCATGTATTCATGGTCCTGCAAACGGTATGAGTCTAAAATACTGTAACATGAAATGGGTTTCTGTATTTGTTAGATTATGTAAACAAATCTGATTGAAAGCTGTGGGATTCCAGGGGTTATGGCAATGGATTTGTGTGGCAGGATTTAACCGTAAATGATTTCATTTATCCTACCAAGGGGGGGCATGAATATGTACTCAAGGGATCAGAGCTTCTTCATCCTCTTCTTGAGGTTGAGGGACCTCTACTTATGAATCAAGCTAGCGAAACTGGTTCCTCAATGTCGAGTAGATCATCAGGGGTTCAGGACCCCAGCAAGGAGTTAGATTCTCCTGTTGTCATTACTCGGAGAAGGAACCAGTCATGTAGCTCCATCGATCTGTCAGGATACAGAGTCTACAAAACTACTGCACACAGCGTCTCTGCGGGAGAGTCTGTTGCAGCCAACGCGTCAACACAAACAGATTCAAAAAGTCGCCATAAGAGAGTTATTGATCAAAAGGAGGATAAGAAGGAAGTGGAAGAGAAAATGGAAGAACTACAAGCTTGCGAGAGCCAGACTGTGGAGCTGAGCAGAGGTGAGATTTCACCTCCTCCGTCGTACTCAAGTCCAGAGACCCTTGAAACATTGATGAAGGCGGACAAGCGGCTAATGCATAGGACCGGAGCATTAAACGGGAAAGGCCAGGATCGGACATCTGGGAATAGCTCAGGCAATAAGATGAAGGCATCAACAGTTCTGATGCAGCTGCTGTCCTGTGGGTCGTTCAAGGACTGTGGGGCCACGGCTGTAAAAGACCATGGGCTCTCGCTGGTGTCGAGCTACAAGTCCAAATTACCCCGCCCACAAAAACAGAGCTCTTCTGCAGTACAACTGGAAGAAAAAGAGTATTTTAGTGGCAGCTTGATTCAGACCAAAAGAGAAAGCGATCGGGAGCTGGTCAATTTGAAGAGATCTTTCTCTTGCAATGCAGACAGGTGTTGTTCTTTATTCCTCCATCTTTGTATGAGATATTTTTCATCTTTATTGATTCTTGCCTTGCCTACCGTGCTCAAAAAACATAAGAGGCATGAAGTTACTACCAGCTACTGCACTGTACTATGCATGCTTGTTGTGGTTTGGGTTTATTTATTGAAGTGAGATTTTCATTTATGATGCCTGTGTGATCTTTGTTGTGTAGAACATGAGAGTGATGCATGCCAATTGCCAAGTCGTGTGTGCGTTGTTTCGTTGCCTAGATACTGTGCTGGCAACGTCATCGTCATGGTACCACATGCATCTTCAATACCGTGGGGATAACACGTGCTATTTTTGAAACATATGGTGTCGCTGGTGACCCAATTCTGATGCCAGACTTCAGATGGGGAATCTTTCCAGCTTGTACAGGACGCTCATAATGTTGATTGATGTGTGCTGTATTGATGTTGCAGGAAGTCACAGTTGGGGCTAGTAGAGTTAGATGAGATTTGCAAGGTGCAAAGCAACCATCAATGAAACAAACCGAGCCAGACGAGCGTAGAAGACAGCTACATGGGACTAAACAAGGGGGTGAATGAACAGCGTGTTTGTAGAAAACTTGGTGAGACTTGGAGCTTCTCTGGGTGTGACGACAAACTAGTATAGAATAAGATAGGAGCCTATTAGTTGTTGGTATATTGATTTTCCTTGGAGAGCCAAGTAGAAGAAGATCTGATATGTTATGAAATGATGTGTAAAAATGCAGTATGGGAAGTAGATTACAATGCGGAGCTAGCAAGAGAAGATGTGGGGGAGGTCTGTTCTCTCTTGTATAAGATTAATTAACTGGGACTTGTGGAAAATTGATGTCTCGGTAGCTGAGTCTTTTGGTTGGCTACTTTTAGTAGCAGCACGGATATTCTCACCCTAATTACACAACCCACATACACGCATTTATAATAACTCATGGAACTTTGAGAAAAGTTACAGCTGTGGCGTGGCGTTGCTGGGTGAGTGATATTGGAGGTGTAAGGCTGAGACCAGAGAATGTTGATGATACTGCTGGCAGTGTCAGCTGCTAGTCTTTGCTGGCATACCAGTTTGATATTGGAGGTGCCTGAGGAACAGGGATTATGTATCACATTGGGAAAAATGAGGCATCAGTTGAGTCAGAACATTATCACCAGTGAGGATGTTTACAAGTTACACACAAGAACACAGTTCAGTAAATACGCAGGTCAAATGTATGTTAACATCTCTGGAGCTCGTGCCTCTCCTGATTCTGTCAAACCCAGAAGGCGGTTACTTACAAGCTAGTCTAGAGCTGCAAAACAGCAAAGATGTTGCAGTTAGCAAAATATGGATAAGCGTTTGACAGAATGACACAAAATGTTCCAGTGTAAAGGAACTAGGTAAGAGGTTGAGAAAATACCATCCGAACTTGATGCTTCAGAGTGTTTCTGACTGACTATATCTATGAACAGTTGAGCCCATTCATGCTTCAAAGATTCTGGGACTATGGTATCACCAGTGAAAGGGCTCCATTCTTCACCTCCAGGGCCACTTAGAACCCACTTGATCTTCGTGGGAGGCTTGGATGCATTGACAGGAGAAGTGTTTGTTGTGCAACAGAAAACATTCTTAGCTGGAGATCCCGGTTTAGTCGGAGATGATGTAGGTATAGCGGTCAGAGATCCCCGTTTAGTCGGAGATGATGTATGTACAGCAGTCGAAGATGCCGGTGTAGTCAGAGATGATTTAGTCGGAGATGATGAGGGTTTAGTAAGAGATGCCAGCTTCTTGGCGTGCTGAACAGAAGCACAAAAGAGTTCAAAGTTAGCGCAAGTACAAACAGGTTACACATTAGCAGGTAAAAATTGAGCGCCTTGATCACGATGACAATACCTTACTGGTTTTTCGACTAAACAATGATTTTCGGACAAGATTCTTCAGCGGCATGTTGAAATCGTCAGAGTTCTGATCAAAATCCATAAGTGAATCATCATCAGACTTCCTCATAAGATCTTTGAGGGGCACATTGTCAGCCTCCCGGTCAAGATCCTTGAGGGGTACATCAAGATCCTTGAGATGTACGTCGTCATGCTTTCGAACAAGATCCTTTAGCGGCACATCTTCAGAGATATCTGAATAAAAGTCGTTATTGCCGGAATGAGGCACAATGGCCATGTCTCCATCTTCACCTCCATCTTGTTCCTCTGATCCAGAAATCTATAGCAACTCGAAACACAATGTCGTCCACCATAAAAAAAAAAACAATATACAATGCAATGACATACGTAAGTCCAAAACACTTGTTCTCGAGCACTTTACAGTGTTATTTATTGCAAATAAATATTTTGCTCACATGTTTATTATCAATCTAACGCTGCTTAAACATGTAGATCCTCATGCTTCAACAATGAGATCATGGCACTGAATAACAACATAATTTAGTAGTAAAATCATAGAAAACGGACAAAATGCAGTTTCAGCAATCCTTTAATTAGATAAGTCTGAAACTACGGAAAACAAAGGCTCTGCATGTGAGAAGGAACAAGTTTAAGGCGATTGACCACGTATGAGTAGCCGCACCTGGATGAGACCAGCTGGTTTGAATAACTCAGATAAGGTTGTGTTCTCTTCGATATAGTTGTCCGCCAGGTACCTCTTAACATCTAGTTTCGACCGAAATACTCGTCCAGTAGCTCGCTCACAGTAATACTGCAGAGAAAACATTTAGTCTTTATAAAATTAGGCTTGATAAAACTTCGTTGATGCTTATAAACAATGAAATATATGTTCTTATCATTAATTTTGCGAATTGGAGTGTGAACGAGCGTATGATGACAGGGACGTGAAACATCACGAAATCGGCGCTTGTCCCTTCCCTTGTAGTTCAGACTTAATAATGTAACTGACTGATGTAAAAAAATGTCCTAAGATTCAACCATTAAGTGAATAAGCAGATAAACATTTACAGAACTTCATATGGCACACATCGAGTTATACAATAAGCTGGCATTCAGGCTTGTTTCCCGTGTACAAGAAGAAAGTACCTTGTCGACTCTGCCCATGGAGTGACCTGACAAGCGGGTGATCCTCTTAACGTACCAACCTTTAGGCAGTTTCAGTGGTTTACGTCTGTCAATTTTGACTGGATGCTTCGGAATATAACTTTTCCTATAAACCTGCACAGTACCCCACACACAAAATCAGGCCCACCGTGGACAAATATCAGCCGGCATTTCACAAAAGCCGAGTGTTTCCAACAACAACGCAAACACACCAGAATCTGATTGGCTGATTTCAAAGAAGATGATGTCTTCACGAGAGACTGCGACTTTAATGGAGACGGTGCGGCATAAGGCTTGGAACCATATCCTGGTAAAGCTATAGACAGTGGCCTGACATCAGATGGTGGCGCTTTCAGCTTAAGGTCGCCTTTCGACGTGATCTCATAATCCCCGGTTTCCATTAAGTACCGCTTGACCGAAACCAAGGATCGGAACACTCGCCCAGTTCCTGGCTCATGGTAGTACTGCACATACACACACGCACAAAACAAGTCCTTATGCAGCCATGCAATCAGATAAATGAATCAAACAACACCACGCCATGAAAACGCTGTTTGGCGCCTCAATCTCAGCTCAGAATTTCAAGAAGACTATGTACCATACAAATCTGTACTCTCCAGCAGCTCGATCATCCATCAAAATCAACAAAAGGCTTCCAACAAACAAACAAAGTCCATAAACCCTAAACCAATCAGACCTCAAACAAACAAGCAATCAAAACCGAATCTAAACCCTAAATCCTCGAAGATCAACAGCTGGATTTCGCAATTGAGCATCAAAACGTCACTACGCGCCCTACATTTCACTCGATTCCCAAATCCCCAAATCAAGCAAAAACAAAATTCAACAGAGAAAAATCACACAACCCTGTCGGTGTTGCCTCTGAGCGTTCCGTTGGAGCGCTTCCGCTCCTCGACGAACCAATCTTCGGGGAGAGTGAAGGTGGTGGGGGAGTCCTGGGGCAAGGGGACAATGGCCAAATCGAGTCTGCTCCGAGACGGCGGCTCGCGTTTCTTCTCGGGAGTCCATATCTGGAGCTGGGTGGAGGACGAGGACGGCCGCTTCTTCATGATCACGGAGAGAATGCCGGCGCGATCGGCTCGCGGAAAAGTCGGGGAGGAGGTCGGCTGTGGCGGTGGTGGGGGGAGTTTCAGAGAGTGGCGCAACAACAACAGTTGTTATTGTTTGCGGGGTTTATGGTCATAACTCATAAGCACCTTCCGCATGTGCAGGTCACATGTGCTTATTAATTTATTTTCTATTTTAGCTGACCGAAAACTTAATTTCATTTTTTCTATTTATAAAATGTTACTATAAATTTACAAGTGTACATACGTAACTCTGAACTTTAAAGGCGTGTTTCCAGATGAATTATATTAACCTGAACAGGATTATCTTGATTTGAATTAATTAACAAATGTCATTACATTAAGCTAAAATAGAACTAACTCTACTAAATATTTTGAGTATTTTTCAACTCTAATTGGTAGGTGAGGTTATTTATTAGTACCCAAATAATTTATGCTATCACTTGTGACAAAGACCATCCTTAATTTGAATATCGATTGAGTCAATTCACTCGCTCATCTAATATATGAGAGATAAATCATACCCATTACGAACCAATTTACTCACACATCCAATGTACCCATACTCATCCCAGACCACTGCCCACATCTCTTGATGAATCTCATTGATTTCTCAAAATTGAGTTTATGGTTATTAGAACCTAGGGTTTGTAGTTCTTGACATTTTGAGCCAGAATATTCATTTAGCACAAACAAACTACTCAAGGGCGTCAGCAGAATGGGAGGCTTACAGATAAGCCTTGAGGTCCTAAGAATGAGTTTTATAAATCAAATACATCTCTTTTTTTTTCATGGACGGTAGAATCACAGATAACAGAATACATCATGCACACACCCGCTACACCTAGAAAGAATGGAACTCAGAAGATAATACAAGCACCCGTAAACTTACTGCTACAAAATTTAGTTGGCTACTTTCACTTCAGTATAAAAACAGAGGTTGACTAGATCTTTGGTGTACAGGTTTCACTTTTTACGAACCACAGCATGCTGACTTTTGCGCAGGTTGTGCCCCCGCAGCTGGATCTGGTTGATTAATCTTGATAGTTGTTGGCTGTGCAGAAACAAGCAATTACATTTATATATATTTAGTCACATGAGCAGTCTATAACAGAAAAACATGCAAGTTTATTTTAAGAATGTTAGCAAGATTTCCACCCTGACGAATCTACCTCTTTAGAATCTGTGTCAGTAAGCCTCTGCTTTATATCCTTTGCTATAGAAAAGAAAACTTCTTCCACATTTAAATTTGTCTTAGCACTCTGGAAGAGACGAAGAATTTTATCAGGTGCCACACAAAAATCCTAATGGCATACATACACGAAAAGAAATGAGCATCTGATGCTTACAGTTTCAAAAAATTTGATGCCATACTCATCAGCAAGTGCTTGGCCCCTTGAGGTCGGTACAGCCTGAAAAATTTATATGGTTACTTAAGGGTTTTTCTCATCAATAATATTTTGATTTGGTGAAACGATTAGAGCAGACGATAGTGTTGGAGAGTCAGTGGAAAACTTACCCTTTTGCTCTCATCCATGTCGGCCTTGTTACCAACCAGTATTTTGTTTACGTTGTCAGAGGCATGTTGTTCTATATTACGAATCCAGTTTTTGATATCTGAAGACAGTGAATGAAAAAAAGATAAATAAGGGACTTTGGACTCTGGAATATGTTCCATGTGTGTATTCAAAATATAACAAACTCTAGATGTACAATGACCACTAAATAGTAAATAAAGAGGAGCATGATTAGCTTTCAAGAGATGAGGGTAAAAGTTGGACAACAATTTGCAATCAGATAGGAGAGCCAGGAAATTTACTGTTGAATGACGACTCATCAGTAACATCATATACAAGCAAAATGCCCATTGCTCCGCGATAGTAGGCTGTTACATGATAGGATAAACGACATATCATGAGAATCAACCACATTAATTGAGCTGAGAAACAACTACAAATACCGGTAGCACTACAATTTTCTAAGTTTCTCTAATTATATTCAGAAACTCACCAGTGGTGATAGTTCTGAATCGCTCCTGGCCTGCTGTATCCCAAATCTGGAGCTTGATCTTTTTATCATCAAGCTCAATAGTTCGAATCTTGAAGTCAATGCTGACAACAGGATATCAGTAAGATGGCAGTTGCCGGTAACCTTCAAACAGAAACTGGAAAATCTGACACAAGAATAAACATTGAAAAATATCACAAACCCTATGGTGGTGATGAAACTAGTCGTGAATGAGCCGTCTGAGAAACGTAAGAGAAGACAACTCTTACCCACACCTGCAGAGCCAAACACCACATAGTACATGAAGTCATTTATTTCAAGCAATGAAATCAAACCACTAACAGCAGAAATGGAAGATCCACACATCTCGGAAACTCAACACAAACCAAGACAAAAAAAAAAGGTGAAACCCTGGACCTTGCAGCCGTGTCACCTCCAGCAGAGCAGAAAACTAGTCTATTTTAAACCTAAGACCCAGCAGCCATAGTGGATTTCACAGCCAAGTTAAGACAATTCAGAGCTGTAAACCATATAATCAAAGGCATAACAAAATTCAAAAACTCCTTAAAAGTCAGAAAACAGTTAACACAGAGAGAATGTGATAGCATACCGCTGTCACCGATCAGAAGAAGCTTGATGAGGTAGTCATAGTCAGCTCGAGCTCTAGCGGGTGGAGCAGCCATTTCTTCAAGATCAACGAATCCAACGAAAGCAAAGCTGATCGAGACCTCACAAACGTCAGACTCCTTATCTATAAACACCGCATCCACAACGCGCAGGACGGCATCAGCGATCATAAAAATCATGGAAAGAAATACGAATGAGAGGGTCAAGAGATGGGGAAGCTAACAGGATCAGGAATGGCGACGGCGGAGAGAGCAGCAGCGAGGGAGAGCTGAAGGGCGGAGGCGAACTTGAAGCCCCGATCGCCGGCCGATCTGAATGCCGATTGGATGCGGCGGTGGGAGGGAGAGATTGTCAGAGCTAGTTGTTTAAGAAGATGGAGTGCTTCCCAGACCCAAGAGAGATTCTATCAGCTGCTGGTTGCACATGTGCGCGTGCCCATCCCCATACCATCAGGTCTGTTATACGTCGTCGTTTACCAGCCAGCTTTGAATACTCCACTCTACACGCTTGCAAATTACAACTGGATTTTGAATATCATGCCGATACAATTGGCATTACTATTCAGGAACGGGTCACAGATTGGGGACATTATGAATAGAAAAAGATCGAAGTTGAAACATTCAGCTGGGGATTTTCCAACTTGTAACTGAAGAAGATTAAGGCGACAAGGTATATGAATAATCGATCCAACCGGAGCACGGCCAGCTACAAACTCATAAAACATGTCTAGTTTAGTAAACGAAGCCGAGGACTTTTGCCACCCACATTCTTTCTTCTAGCCTCTTCATGGTCCATGATTCCAGCCGATGTGGTCAGCACAATGTACCCAAACTGCATCCCCATAAACTCAATGCTTGAAACAATAAACAAGTCGGAATATATACAAAAATACACAGACCAAATACGGGGCAAGACAGATGGCAATTGAAAATCGACAAATATGTAGTAACCACCTACTAAGTAAACTACTAGTCTACAGCTCGCAACACTTCATCAAGCTGGCCTCAACATATTCTCGAATCCTAAGCTGATTTTTTATGATTCTTAACACCAGATTCATCGCAGAAAGTAGCAATCGGAAGAATAAAGCAGTGTCCTGACTCATGACAAGGAAAACAGCAGTAGGGATTGCTAAATGACAATTCCGCAAGAAGGGTTATTGGGCCACACCTGTCTAGATGGCAAGAGTTTGGCAGTCCATGGCTCAATCTCTTTGACACCAACATCGAAACGAGGACTGATGACCCCACATTTGTTCAGCCTTCCATTGAGTTCTACGACGATCTTGCCAGATCTGTGGTCATCCACATACTCAAACTCACCAATGTAGCCTACAAACAGTTAAAAACAAACAGTTCAATATCGAATATGCCATCATATACCAGAGAAAGAGGATAATAGTAGTAACGATTATGGCTAGCGGACCAACCATGCTTCTGCATAACAAGAAGAAACTTGATGATAACTTTTGATGACGGCCTAATCATGACCTGCCTCTTCCCTCTCTTTTCAGCATTGTACATGCTCTTTAGAGCATCGTTGAGAACACTGACTCTCACCATTCTTACAAATCAAAGCTGAGAAAGGTAACAAAAACCACAGATCAATCAACAAACATTGATATCCAGATATTCAACAGATCAACCTCCCAAGTAGTTAAAACAATGATAACTCTCGCCATCACCACAAAACTTAGCTGAAAACAGCAAAAGAAAAACCACACTTGATCAACAAATATTCAACTTCTGGAGCCTGTGCGTAATCTAACATCTTATGGCCAGCACCAGCTGCAAGCAAACTCTCGAAAACAACAATAAGAGAATAACTACAACTAACAAAGCCACACAGCACATTAGCAATTCCAGCGCAACACGATAGAACAATGTACAGTATAAGCCCGCAATTGCAGGCGCCTAAGGTGTTTCTTCAATATCTAATCTTCCCTTTCAACTTAGAACAAGCTACAGCAACAGGCCCTGAGCTAACCTAATACAGTTCAAATCACGAAACCGGACAGATGGGTGAAACAGGATCAGTAACGAGTTGAGTAAATGACGATCTGTACCTAAACCGAAACTCGCCGACGCCGTCTTCCGCGCTGAAGTCGGAGTCACCGGTCAGATGCGCGAGATTCAGAAATACTTAGGGTTTAACCGTTTAAGACGCTCAAGGCACAGAACGGGAATGACACGTGGCGGTCGTAGTGTTGGGCCTGACAATGGGCCTGTCCTTGGGCCTGTAGAGGGCACAAAAGATTTGGGCCGTCAGACAAGACAAGAAGAATGAGGACATAGAGGCTTGTCAGTTGTCTCCATGGAAAAAAAAACTACAAGTTTGGCTTTTTATTAGAGTTATAAATGTAACTTCAACAAATTCACCACAATGTGGCTGTAGTTTAGTGGTGAGAATTCCACGTTGTGGCCGTGGAGACCTGGGCTCGAATCCCAGCAGCCACAATTTATTTTATTTTTGGTTATTTAACGGAGAAAAGTTATCTTGAAGTGTGTGTCATTAATTGTTTCATTTCATTCCATCTCAATGCATGGTTTTTCTAATTACACTACAGAATCGGCAACAAGAACCATCCACATCACTCCATTGTTTGTCTTGGCGAACAGGCTGATAGAAAACCATCAATCAGCAGAAGACTCTAAACGCATGCTGAGTCTGTACTCGTTGTTTCCTTATTCAGTGATGGCCTGGGTTTATGTTGCATGAGATTTGATACAAATCAATATGAGAACAAGAGGGATTCTCCCAGTGGATAATCTCCTTCACACCCCTCTCCATCTCCCTAACCTCTTTCATCAGTCCATCCATGCAGAACCCAATAGCTCCCAAGCACAGCATCACCTGCCCTTTCACATCTTCCGCTCCCTCCACTTTCTGCAACCCCTCGTTCAAGTGCTCCACGTACTGCCTCACCATCATCCCCAGCTCATCATCCTCCTTCGTCCCTTGTCCGGCGAGGATCAGCTTCTTCAGATTTGGAGACTTGCTGCCGGCTTCTATATCATCAGCTACTGGGTTGGTCTTCTCGAGCTCCGTCATTAACTTCAACTTGCTGACAGCCTCAAAGCATTGGACTAGACATGAAGATGTTTCAGCGAACTGTTTGATGTCGGTGGAGAGCTTTTCAGCAACGTCTTTCCATGTTTCGATATTGAGCTTGGATGCTTCTTGTTGAAGAAACTGAACAGCATGTGAACCGAACAGCAAGTAATCTGCTGCTCTGGTGAAGGAGAGTTTGAGCTTGTTGTAAGAAGCAGAGTTGAATGGCAAGAACCAGAAGCTGGGCTCTGCCTCGGCTTCTCCAATGTACTTGCTCAGCTCATTCACGCAGCCTCCGAGTCTGACCATCTGGCCATTACAGTCGGTTTTGGATTCACCGAGGCTTAGTCCGGTGACGCAATGCTGCAACGCGGACATGCATTGGGCGAGCTCGGCTTTCGCTAGAGTGGAAGCTCTGGTTGGTTGAAACATGATATCCACCGCAACAGAACAGGACAGCCCGATGAAAGTCTCGACGATCCTCGCAATGGCGAACTCCTTGGGTCCACCAAAACCCTTCCTCCCCAGTATCAGAACCGCGCCGATGATGGCCGACAGCCCGCCCGCTTGGCCGTACATCTTGCTCTTCCGTAGAAAGCTGCTGAATACGAACCAGGGAAGAAGAGACATGAATCTCAGCGGCAAGCTGTTCGCAAACGCGTAGCAGATCAGCACTGCATACACGGTGCCGAGAACGGTCCCTTGCGCCTTGAGATTCGCCACCTTGAACGTTGCTTCTCTGGCCGAGGCCAGGCTGATGGCAACCGGAAGTCCGGCCCAGTACCCATCAGGCTTGCTATAAACCAGTCCAAGAAAGACTGCAAAACCAAGTGACAAAAAGCACCTGAACGCTGCCATTAGATTCTTATTGGTGACGCCCGAACCGGGCCCATAAGTCCTCCATATCTGACTCAAAGCAGACAGTTTTGTCTTCTCTTCTTTAGCTGGAGATTGTGAATTGATGATACCCGAGGAATCTCTGCTGGAATCGGAAAGTGATTCTCTATGCAGCAACTTGAAGCAGAACAGGAAGAAAAGCGAAGGCAACTCGTTTATGGTGATGGGGTTGACAGATTGAAGTGTTTGGAGGGACTTCATGGCGACTTCAGTATTGGATTCAGGGACCATCGTGGAGTCATTAGGCGCCAGCCAGCTCTTGACCTGCTTCTCGGTCAGGTTCAGATGCTCTTCCAGACCTTCTTTGAGCTCCCCGTTGACCAGCATTGTCTGAGCTACTGAAGTGGTGCTATTAGTATTATTAGCAGCAGCCATGCTGCTGATCTCCATTCCTCTCAGCACGGTCTCCAGCTCCTGCAACTTGGCGGCCGGGGTGACGTAGTACTGCCTCAGAAACCGAAACGGCAGCCTCTCCCACCTCATGCCCTCCTACACAGTGTCCGGGTTTTAAAAAATGTTAAAACTTTTGAACCAAACTCTCCCACTAGCTTGTCATCAGCTTTTTTGGGAGATGGGTGCAATGTGCACTTACTTGCATATGCTTAATGACTTGAAGAAGCTTCTGTCCTGCTACTGACAATGACTTTGCCTGAGTGATGCACGGCGCTGCCGCCCCCCTTTCTTCTGCGCAAAAAGCCTTCACGTACAGCTTCAGCCTCTTCAAAGCATTTTCCGCATATAACTCGCTTTTATTTTTAACCTGCAACATTAGAACAAATTTTTCAACATTAGTTCTTGTCGGGTTGAAGATTGAGTTGATTCCTTTCAACTGAAACAGTGTTGAATTGAACTGCATCATGTATTTATTTATGGGGCATTGAATTTCGAGGTGCGTGGTGTGTAAATAATGGTGAATGTTACCTGATAAGAAGCGAGTGCGGGATAGGGTAGGATTAAGGCCAGGACACATGCAAATACTCCGAGAGCAGTGCTAGCAGCCACGTGTAGCGGGTGCATGATGGGGTCAGTTGAAGGTCCATTAATGAAGGCTATGACATACACCAGCACGATCTGACCCAGCGCTATCCTCTTGCTCACCAGATGAGTCGCCTTGGGACCAGGCAGCACAACTACGAACCCGCCAAGAGCCACTGCCAACGCCGTCACCCCGCTGGTCATCCTGCCGGGCTTGATCAGCCAGAGGGTCAGCATGGCCGGGCCGAGGCTCTGGACGGATGCGTAGAGGGCGAGCCAGCAGCCGCGGAGGGTGTCCCCGAGGGTGGCGTCGGTGATGACGAGGATGATGGTGACGTAGGAGAAGGCGGGGAGGGAGATGTGGCGGCGGAGGGAGTGGGGCCCGTAGAGGGTGGTGATGGCGACTATGGTGCATGCTAGGGTGGTTCGGATGGCGGAGTGGAGGCTGGCTAGCCACACGGCTTTGGCTTGCTGGTTGGCATTGAACCCTAACATTGTCGCAGATAATGATTTGAGCTGGCTAGCTACACACGCAAACTGAGGGGGTTCAAATTTGAGCCAGTTTGAAAGTCAGATCAGAGAGAAAGGGATGGAGAGAATCAAGATGTAGTAAATGTAACAATCAATGGTGTGAGGACAAGCAAGACTTGTGAAGTCAAATATATATGTGTGTGTGCGGGCTCTCTAGTGCCTGAGTTGCGTCCACGTGTCCAAATGGGTTCTTCGCCACGTGGCATTAGGTTATTTTTTTATGCATGTGCGTGTTCAAATGTTTCGTTCGGTGTGTGAAATTATATAGAAACGAGTTGCGACCATATAAATGGCGATTGAAGACATGGAAATATCAAGTGAATTATATGCAACATTGTTGTGTCAACTCTTTTATGTTTGATTGTAGATATTAATTTCATGATGGTACTTCTTATTTTGATTTTTGAATCAGCTACGTCGTGATGAATGACAATTTAGATTACATCATAATTTACCTAAAAGTTTCTCACTGGATACCATGAGGTTAAAAACTGCACTACACGCATGAGACATGATCGACTACTGATGATAGAACTTGCAATGCACCTTTAGCTGTGATAGCTAACTTTATTTATTAGTGTTAATGACATCTTAGCTAGTAATTGGGTCGCTGTCTTTTTTTTATTATTATATTATGAGAGCCCAACAACAAAGAGTAAGTCACTAGAAAGTAGTATTGACTTGTGCAAAAGCGCTTTGTTTCTTCTTCGAATGTACGTAGATTTTCTTGATTCGTCGATCTGGTGCACATGCTACCAACGGCCGTACAACATTCTAGATTATAACTTCATATGTACGGTGAGCCGGTGAGATGAGATTAATTATATATACGCATGAAATCGATTTGAGATGAGGCGTGCGTTTGTATATGTCCAATAATCCGACATTACAGAAGAATAATAAGCAGCTCGATTAGGGTCTCTAAAATCTTAATTAGCGCGATAAATGCGTGTTAGGTCCTCATGCATGCATACTGTAAACACAACCCCAGTTGCAGAAGAAATAAAAAGGTGAAGTGCGTAGAATTTTGTTGACGGAATAATATATATATATATATATATATATATATATATATATATATATATATATATATATATATATATATATAATCCTAAAGATTATCGATCGTTTAATTAACTAAAAAATGGCACTTTTGCCTTCAACCACCCAACAAAGTTGATTTGTGGTTGTGGCTTAAGCCTTTACAGTATTTCCTTTCGGACGTGATTATTAAGTTGATTATTTTCAGCTTTCAATTAAGGGTGGCGCGCGGTGCATCGGTTGATAATATATTCTGGTTTATGGAGAATTTGAAGGAAGAACGCCTCCTTTCACGTTCATAACACGAAATTAAAAGATATACATTCTGCATTATTGTAATATATCTGTCTCATACTCTTATGCCCCAGAAAATGAGGATTACTCTCATTCACGTCAGAACCACATAGATATCGTCTATATATATATATATACTCTTTCGTGGTATATGGCCGAATTTCAATCATATATGACATCCTTTTCATTTATTTTTTCACTCTAATCTTTTTATTTTTTCAGAGAGTTCAAAATTTCGTCAATTTCACATTTCAATTGAGCGTAAATAACACGTAGATTCGAAGACATAACAAGTTGTTAATGTCGATGACACGTGAAGTTTCACTTTTGAATAGTGCGAGTGCAAATTAGAGACTCACATTCATTAAGATGATTTTGCACTACGTAAAAAATCAGTTGTATTTTTATACAATCCAAAAATCGAAACTCCTCATAACATTCATATAATAGGTGAGTCAATCTTGACAGTTATGTGAGATTTGCGCTCTACTGAAGAGAAGAGAGCAAAAAATGTAAAAAAAAAAAAGGAGAGAGATGGCATATATAATTTAAAATGAAGAGAATGAATTAGATTTTCAAAAAAAAAAATCTACAGTATATGGGATTGGTATTATTTGTTTAATTATCTAATGATGTGGAGGATTTTGGTTAAGTGGTGGTGGGACTCGGAGGTACGTTTGTGTTGAGTGTGGAGGCTGCCTAGATTTCCACTCAAGGGATCAAAAATTGGGTCCTTGTTTTTTGTGCTTCACATCTTCTTTTTCAATTTTGGTATTCAATTATGTGCGTGATGATGAAATGAAAAAGAAGTGATCCTTTGAGGAGGAGCAAGGGTCAGGGGTGTGGGTCATCACAATTTGCAAGCTTCTTTCTCTCTTCATTAGTATTTTATTTGATGACGCAATAATCACATTGGAATTCAAACTGAGAAACAACTGATTCATCTAGTGGTGGAATTTGGTTAAAGCAGATTGTGGTGTCGCTTCTTTAATATATATACTTCCCCCATCCCCCTATACGATATGCATGCCTATGGTGACGTTGCTTGTAGTATGATGATGTGTGTCATTTAGTTGGTTAAAGTTATATTTGGTAGTATGAGATATTATTTAACTATTTTAATTTTCAAGTTCAAAACACTCATAGTATTACATGAACATGAATATGTTGTGAACTTGCACGTGAGAGTTGATCCGCAACGAATCTGAATCTACTATCAAAATCGAGATGTGCCTCTCTCACTACTAAAATGAAAACATACGTATATAGCTACAAGGTTTTCATTAAATTGTCATAGTTGTAATTATCACCAATGGAGTCACACATTGCGTTTAGTTGATTAAATTAGAAACATCAGCTAATGAGTCATGTGGATGGTCAATTGAGATGTGCATCGATCGAGAGGAAGAGACTCCTTCACTACGCGTTGAGACTTGAAAGCTTCCTTTGGGTTAAAACTGACGAGTCTTGGAAAGGGCCGAAAGAAGCCACATGTACATCCCACTACTTTTTCCTTCCGCATGACATCATTTTCACATTATGGAGGCTCATTTGTGTTATGTTATGATGATCACAGCCTTAGTAGGTTTGGAAGTGTTGGCCTCCATGTGGGATATATAGGCGAACGATAATTACGAGCCCCCCCACTTAATCCATCATCCATAGGGCTATTAGCTTTCTAGCTAGCTGTGTATGCTCTCTAACAAGGCTCGATCTTATTCAGTCAGTGCACATACAGCTTCAAAGTAGGAATTCTTAATGGTGTGCCACTACACATGTATTTCACTTTGAGAAATCTGAGCCCGAGAGCCGTCTGGGTCGTGGGGTGTGTGTGGATATAGCAAGACTGACGTGTATTCAATTCAGGGTTTCCAGTAAAAGATGCGAGGAGATGAGATGTCATTGTTGTTTAGGGAAACCCAAAAGGCAATTAACCACACCCAAGTTTCCGCTTCTCATATTTGCAATGGCGGGGCCTGTTTCCTGCTGGATTGCTACATGTCGGGATCTAACGCATCATCGCCATATTACCCATGGCTATTGTTTTGTGACGTATACCAGAGTGGTGTGGTAGGGAGGGCAGGGGTGCATCATCATCATCATCTTCCACAAACAAATATCGTCGCCCTGTTCGCCGAGAGGCCACTGCTCGCATGCCCTACTGCAACTTTCACAGTAGTAGTAACTCGCAACAAGGTGGCAATGCAACTGCCTTTCTGCAATTTGGAGATACTGTATCACTGACCACACTGACTAGCTAAGCATCCACTCTCAGGTTCCACAACCCTTCCTCCTTGTCCCCTGCAATGCATTACAGAGACAAAACCTCCCATTAATCATAACCTTACTATACGCACAACAACCATAACCACACATAAAATTTTCAGCCACTGGGCTGTGGGCTTCAAGGATAGAATAAGCTGCAGTCCATAGTTAAGCTCTTCTCCAAACATATATAATTTGTTATCTTTATTTATTTATGAGGCTGCTGTTATGGTTCAAGTCACTTAAGCTGCCTACGTGCCCCAATTTCTGGGTATCAAACAAACCCATTCATAGTTCAACTGAGGATGAAACTGCCTTACTTTGGATTTTTGATCTGACCGCTAGCTTTCTCCCACATGGATTCCTTATCAAGGTCGAACCTTTGAATCGTCAAAAGAGGTTTAGTTGAGCTGTCTTAAGTCATCGAAAGAGGTGTTGTTGAGTGTATTTAAGTTGCTGAAATAAATTTTGTTGAATTTTGTCTTGACTTTTAATTTATCTCAAGCCAAGAATTCAAGTCATTGTGCACTCACTCTATGAGAGCATTTAATGTACTACTTTTAAGCACCGTTTTAAAAATTTTCATTCGAGACCCATTAATTCACCGTGTTGAAATGTTGTCTATAACCATCTAATTCATTAGTTGTTCAAGTCTTAATTTTTTTATGAAAATAATAATTTTTAAACATATATGTTTATAATTAATTATTAAATTTATTATTAATATATATAACGATTAATTGTCTAATTAATCATTTTAATTAATCCTTGTCTAGCAGATTAACTGCTAAACTTTATGCTCACTACCCACACCGCCCGATGCAACATTACTTTTAGGCTATGTTTGGTTTGAGAAAAGTTAGAAGGAAAATGAATTGGTTTGAGGTGAAATTTTTTGTACAAAGTACTAAAACATTTTTTAATTTAAACAAAATTTTCATTCTATTTTTTATATAACTTTTCATTTAATTTTTAATCCACAATTTTCTTCAATCCAAACAAAAATTCCTTTTAATTTTCCTTCGATTTTTTCTTTCTCTCAAAATTTCTCAAAATCAAAAATACTGAAATTCCCCTCAATCGGATTTCCTATTGTCACGAGGCCCAACTACGACCAGCCCATTAACGGCTCAATTGAATCCAGGGCGTGGATACTGTACTCTATAGATATCATGGCGTTATCAAATCCTAGATTTAGCGTCTTCCGGCTATGGCAGACGTGATGTACTTATGAGTGATTTGTAAATAAACTCAGTGTCAAAATTTATTTGTTAATAAACAAGTCGATCATCAAGAAATATTTTAAACTCGTTTAATAAACAAGTCAAATATGAGCAAGAGGTGGTCCGACTTGCATATATTCGTGAACAAGCTCAATAAGAACCTCTATTAAAAAATCGACAAAGAGTTCAATTAGAAGCTCAATAATTCTATTAAAAAACTAAAAAATTCAAAATTAGTGAATATGATTACAATAACTGATATAAATTTCACATAAAGTAAGTGAAACAAAGGAAACATAACTCTATCATCTGAAATCATATATGAGCTCGTTAAATAAACGATCGAAACAAGAATATATATTCGACTTGGTTTTATTTAAAAACAATTTATTTATGGGCTCGCTTAAAATCTCGATTTAATTAAACTCGTTTACAGCACGTGTAAGACTCATTTATAAGTCCACTAGGAACTGTTTATAAATTTATAGAGTTATTGGTAATAAAGTGATATTATTTAAAAAAATAGCTCATTTAAAACTCGATCAAAGTCAATTAAAAATTAATTTATCATATATATTAAACTTTATATTAGATCAATTCAAATGTTCGAGTAACGATGGAGCTCGGATCGAACTCATTAAAATTAAACGAGTCAACCTTGAATATATATTTTAAAAGTTCGTTAATACTCGGTTCGAGTTTGAATTTGTGAAATTTTTAATAAACTAATGTAAATAATGTAATACTCGGCTCGTTTGCAGACCTACTCCCCACTTTTCGAACATCAAATTCTTCTTTTCACTATGACATAGTGATAATTGTTATGGATACACAAAATATAAATTAATTAAAATATAGGAAAACAGGATATGTCCTCAGAGTTAATAAATTATATATTTGATCATTTTGAATAGTAATTAGGGATTTCAATATTTTAAGATTTGTAGGGTTTTTGATATTTTGAGGTTTTATTTTTTAGATTCGGATCCAATCTTGTCAAACCAGTTTACATAGTGAGAAAACAGGACAATTTTTTCTGAAACAGTAGTGATACTATCTAAAATAAGATAATTTATATTTAATAAATATTTTTAATTTAATTATTAACGCATGACACGTTGCTAGGGTAGTGACAAAGATAAACTAATCTGTTTATGTTTGGATGTTTATTGCTTGAAATTACTGGGTTTTAATCCTTATTTTAATTTTTTTATATTAGGATTTTGGGTTATGGAACGACATCATTTTTGAACGCATTAAAATCCAAATCAATTCAGATTCAACCACTTCATGATTAAGTTATTGTCTTTTGTATTCTAGGAATTACTCCCTCCGTTCTCTAATACATGTCGTTTACGGTTAATTTCAGTAGATTAAGGTGAAGTTAATGCTAGCGGTTGAACAAATTTAATAGGTAGATGGTTAACATTTTTTTGAAAAAGTTCGTGCAAAAAGTAAAATTGGTAGATGATTATTAATGAGGAATGTATTCTTTATTGATTATGATAATGAAGTGATTAATGTTTGACATTTTAAGGTAGTTGTTGATATTAAATACGCATTGAAAATTGATAAGTGACAAGTAAAAATGGACAAAAAAATTCGATTAAGTGACATGTAAAAGAGGATAGAGGGAATATTCTATTATTGTGAATGGAGTTACATACATACTTCTTAATACGAACGAAGTTACTCTTGCTTGGAATCCTAAGAGAATACCAAGGAACTATGAAACTCGTGTATAAAAAGTATAATCATAATACTTATAAATCAATATATAAAAAACTCATTATAGTCTATTTGAAAGATTTTTAAAATATTATTAAAAACACTATAAATATGAAATTTTGAAATCCAACAATTTAAAAAACCCAAAAATAACTTATATATTAAAAATTCTAAAAAAATATTTGAAAGATAGTATATCCATCAAGCCCTTAAATATAACTAATAATTTATTGCAATTTTGTGAATTTGAATTTCACGCCATCTGAAAGTCCACGTATGAGCTGGCCTATGGGCTTTCTTTAGAAAACTAAATTAAAAAGTAAGTATCGAATTTGAGAAACGAAAATTATGAAATAAAATAAATATTGCTTAAATACCGAAGGTAAAAGTAATAATAATGCTGGAAATGTCAAAGGAAGGAATCATGTTTTTATGAGTATTGATTTACTGTAGAGAGTACGTATTTTCATCTTTTTGGAAACAGAGATCGACAACCAGAGCAGAGCATCTCTCTGCTTCTCTGTCTTTCTGCGATACAGTGTGGACACGTATCGCGTAGTGATTTGATTTGATTTGTGGATTATTGATTCCTCGGAGAATAGTATTTTAGCTGTGAAGCGTTTGGGTTTGTTAGTGGTGGAGACTGACGAAGATGCAGCCTTTCGTCAGCATTGGGATCGCTGTTGTCTTGTTCTTCGGATTGGTGTCGATTGGTGCTGCAGGAAAGGTTTACCATCTGCTGCGGTGGAGGAGAAAGAAGCTGATCGAGAGCAGCGGCGTTATAGAGACGGTTGTTGGTGAGCGGGGGAGTGATGATAACAGTGGCTGCGGAGGGGTGGGGTTGTTTTGTTGGCGGAAGACGTCGCCGGTGCACGACATCGTGAGCCAGGGACTGGGGCGAGCGGGGCGGGAAGAGGAAGATCTGGAGATGGGTTTGGCTGCCCCGAAGTCTTTTTTGGGGGAAGGGGTTGAGGCGGAGCTGATGCCGCTTCACAGCCTGTGCGGCCCGCCGAGGTTTCTGTTCACGATCGAGGAGGAGACGGTGGAGGATTTAGCGTCCGAAGACGGCAAGCCAACTGCCAGATTGATCGACCTGATACGCGAGGCGGATGCTAAAAGCAGCTTCATTTCTCCGATTGGTTCGCCGGTGAGGAGGTCGCTGAGCAGTTCGTTTTACTGCAATGGGGTGTTGAATCCGCTGTTCGAGGCTTCGGCGGAGGCCGAGCTGATGAGCAGGCTGAGGTCGTCTCCGCCGCCCAAGTTCAAATTCTTGAGGGACGCGGAGGAGAAGATGTACAGGAAGTTGGTGGAGGAGGAGGAGACAGGCCGCGTTGACGACATTGACGGCGGCGGTCGTCTGCTGATGCCGATACAGATGAAGCCGCGTACGTGCGTTTCGGAGGTAGCTACAGTTCATGATATGCTTGTTCACGTTGTTAGCTTATGATGATTGTTTGCTTTCTTCTCAGCCTGTAAATTTTGAGAATTTTATGTTGTCGTCCAGTCCAAGTTTATAGCTTTAGATTGATTAACGTCTCACTTCGATAACCAGAAGCTGAAATTCAAACCCAGATGAGTTGAACGTATGATGAGAATCGGAACAGTGTGTTTTTTTGTTCTGTCGAAGATTGACTGTTTGAACTTGCGATCCATGTTTTGCATAATGAGGGATTAATGAGTAATGACGTCAATTGCGGGGAGGGGGTTTGAGAGCAGTGATCCATGTTGGAATATGCAGTCTTGATTGATCGGATTGTTGTGCACTTTGGGCATCTTGCTGTTGACGTGGCGAAACCAGTAGGTTTGAAATTGGGTGATGAGATTGCCAGTTATATTCCACATTCGGTTTGAATGTTTCTACACAAAGCAGAACCTTTATAATGCAACAAAGTTCAAATTTTGAATCCGAGGATACATTTTTGGGAGTGGGGTCTGTAGCATAATCATGTGACTGTAAAGATTAAGATAGCAAAGGGATTAACAGCTACAGTAGTTAATAATGAGGAGGATGATGAAAGAGCGCGAAAAATGTCTGCACTGGTCCATTTGGGTAGGCGGACGTATGCTTCGTGCTTCTTGGGCGTGGATGAGCCTGGAGGAGCCATCTCTGCTGAATCGACCCCTTTCAAGTTTCAAATGTTGTTTTTTTCAGAGATTTTCGATTCTGTTTTTTTTTGTAAAGAAAAATCACACATTCAATCATTAATAAAAATTGAATCGGACAAGGGAGTTTTTCAACTTTCTTGTTACTTCCTTCTGTACACGGTGGACACATTAATAAATAAATAATGTGATATTTTTATTTAACAATATCTTGAATTTTCAATGCTATAAGTGTATGATAACTTTTAATTGACGGTGTTTATAGTTCACATAATCAATTGTGTTCATTCAAGAATCACTAAGGTGTACATTAGGGTGTAAACATCGATTGTGAGTCAAATTTGAGTTGAATTTTTCATAACTCAAACGCACTTGTAATAAAATAATCCAATCCGAATTCAAAATAACCCAACCCAATCCAATCCAAATTTAAATTTTTTAATTTGAGTTGAATTTGGGTCAACCCATTTACTTTCATTAATAATTTAAAATTTTTAATTTGAGTTGAATTTGGGTCAACCCATTTACTTTCATTAATTATAAAAATATAAAAAATAAAAAATTAATTTTTAACTTTTATTAATTTTATATTTTTATTAATTATACATATATAATTTGTGTTTTGTTTTACAATTTGGGTCAACTCGAATTCAATTTATTCATCTGAAGACCAACCCAACCAGAAAAATGTAAACCAAAACCCAATCCAAATAAATTAGATCAACCCAATTTAAATGAGTTTAATTGGGTTGGGTCACACTCTTACACTCATAGTGTCTATAACGTTCAGTGATTAGTTGGAGATTTAATCGGAATAATAGTTGAACAGCTAACTATTTTATATATATTAATAATATATTTAATAATTAATAATAGAAAACACATATATTTAAAAATAAATATTTTTTAGTTAAAAAATTTGGATAGTTAATTGTCTATGTGCAAGATAAAACGTTTAAATACCGCCGATGACTAATAGACAGTCAAAACGCCTTTTTTATTTATTTAAAGGTGATCCCATATTAACATGAGAGAAACGAAGTCGGCTGCCATGCTAGAAAATAAAAAAATTGAAGATCTCATTCCTGTTAAAGACGTTCTAAATCCGAGGAAGGGTCAAAGAGGAAACAAATACAAAAAAGACAACATATTATTTTTTATTCAATAAAAGTTTCACATGAGATGTTTGGGTTGAGTCGGAGATGTTAATGGATCTGATCTGTGGCTTTGCGATCGGGCCAAATCAATTTTAAAATGGGCCGCGTTCATGAGAATGTTGGAAGGTAGAACTTTTAAATATTATCTTGTGTTGGGCTTTGGGCCTAAATTTGAAATTCAATATTGGCGGCACGAAATAATTGCCCTCCCAAGTCATATGAAAGTACCTTGTCTTGTGCACATTTCATTTAGGTTCAGAGTTGATTATTACTAATGGGACATTTATGACGGGCTCTGCCTCTGCATACCATTCTTGCACTAGACAATTCAAAAGTTGATCTTTCAATTGCAATAATAGTTTATTAAAATGTGACTGATTTATTAAAAATGTAAAAATATGAATTCATGATTGATATGATCATAAAATAATTGGTATACACAATCTATTCAGAAATTTATCAACAATTGTATTTTACTTTGATGTCATTTTGTAAATTTAAGCGTTGAATAATGTATACAAATTTGAATAATTTAACAACTGATCTGATCATTTGTAATTGCTGAATAATTTATTTTAATATGCACTAAAACCAAAACAGAGACTTCATATATCAATAATAAAATACATAACCTTGAACAAAAAAATTATTGAATACAAGAAAATAAGCCGGATAAAGGAAAGTTTGCATAAGATAAAAAAGTTCAGCAGAAAGATTATGTTAGAAAAAAAAATATACTATTCCAAAAAAAAAATAGGGAAATATATATAAATACTTTTTAGAAGCTTCTGATCGATTTGGGTATCATATCAATAAGAAATGATTCGAACTTAGAGGAAAAAAAATTCAATCTACTCAACACTTAAATTAAAATTCACCCAAATGGATGGGTTTGTTTTTCACATCACTTTTACCCCACCTAAGGATGACTAAGCGAGACTATAAAGAGAAAAGATGTGTGCAAGTAGGAGTGGAGCATTAGGTACAAGGAGACCTCAAACAAATTACTTTATAGGGGAAAAAAAAGATTATCTCACATTTTATGAGTCGCTCTTTGACAAGTGGACTTGTTGGAGGCACCCTTTAACACAAACCGTAATCATGCTTGTAAGTAGGGGTGTTCAAAATCCGGTCCGGACCGAAAAATGATCCGGAACCGGACCGGAATGGACCGAACCGGACCGGACCGAAGGATTTCGGTCCGGTCGTCGGTCCATACATTTGGGATTCCGGTTCCGGTTCCGGTCCGGTCCAAACCCGGAAAATTCCGGTCCGGACCGGAATAGACCGGTTTGGTAGTTTTTTAATAAAAAATTTTATTTTTATTAAAATACTTAAATATATCTTATTTAATACATAAATAGAATTATTTTTAATTCACATTTTAATTCAAATTTAATTATATTTTATGATTCCGGTCCAAACCGGTCCGGTCCGGTCCAAACCCGGAATTTTTCGGTCCGGTCCGGTCCAGACCGATCCAAATCCGGTCCGGTCTTCGGTCCTTACTTTTTCTGAATTCCGGTTCCGGTCCAAACCGGTTCCGGTCCGGTCCGGTCCGGTTTTGGACCGGTGAACACCCCTACTTGTAAGTTGTGATGACTCGGACTTAAATTTCTTAATTATTAGTCAATATTATCAGCAAATTAAAATACTCCTTACATACGCATGTTCAACTCATTTTTAAAATTAAAAACTTGTTAAAAGTGATTAGTAATTACGTGTATATAATATGAAGATCATCTAATGACTACTTGAGTGTAGTTCGATAAATGGACGGCCCAGATGCGATGATGGCGCTTGAAGACTCGCCAGGATCAGAATAAGACGACGAACTCGCATTATTTGAGTCGCGTTTCGAGTTGAAAGATAAATATCTGAAACAGCTGCCCGGGTCAGCCTCAACCCACGGCTCTGTGACTCCGGGCAGCCTGCCCGAGCTCTTGTATCACGCTCTTCTTTACCCTCGTCCACTGCGCTTGTTCATCATCTCTCCATCGCTTTCGCTTCGAAGTAAATGCTGAGATCTCCGCTGTCGACGCCGCCACCACATCCTCCGGCGAAGGTGGCGGACAATTAGCCTGTACTCCTCATTCTCCGTCGCCCGAACCGAATGAGATTTCCGCTGTCTTGTAGTGTAGAGAGTGGTGGTGGGTGCGAGAAATGGGGCAGGGATTGAGCTGCGCGAGCGACCGTGAGACTCGATTGGTGATTCCTGTCCGGAGCGGAGACACTGAGACAGTGAGATCATTTCTGGAGAGAGATGGAGATGATAGTCTGTTGAAGCTCACGACTGGCTACGATCGTCAATCGGCGCTGCATATCGCCGCCGTCAGTGGATGGATCGAGGTACGGTGTTTGACATTTTGATACTCGGTTGGACGGTGGTTGTTGATTGACATTTGCTAGGATTTGAACTGGTTTGTCATTTGCAGATTCTATGTTTGCTTCTGGATCGTTCTATGAATCCCGATGTATTGAATCGTCACAAGCAGGTAGGAGTTTTTGTGAAATGGATCTTTTCTCATGATCTTATCCTTGTTGAGGTTGACATTGCTGCATTATGGTTCGGTTAGATTGTTGATTGATTCTAATTTTCAGACTCCACTTATGCTGGCCGTGATCCATGGCAAGATTGCCTGTGTTCAGAAGCTTCTTCAAGCGGGTGCGAACGTGAGTCCAGATGCTCATTTCCCTTACTAGGCTACCGATCTCTTTTGTGTTGGTTTTAAGAAATTATTAATGTTTATAGGTTTTGATGTTTGATTCAATCAATGGAAGGACATGTTTGCACTATGCGGCTTTCCATGGCCATTCTGATTGTCTTCAAGCCATTATCTCAGCTGCACGTTCAAGTCCTATTGCTGCCTCCTGGTCAGTCACTGCCTCATTACATATTTGAGGAAATTTTCTAAGTATTGTATATTGACGAACTTGATCTGCTGGTTTGTAGGGGATTCACCAGATTTGTGAATGTCAGAGATAGTAAAGGGGCGACCCCCTTGCATTTAGCTTCGTTCCAGAGGCGGTCAAATGCTGTTCAAATTCTACTGGATAATGGTGCACTTGTCTGCACTTCTACAGGCAGATATGGGTGGGAGAAATCAACTCTGGTGCTTATCAAGTTCAACTATTTCATGTTGAGCAGTTTTCTTACAAAGGGCTACATTGCAGATTTCCGGGCAGCACTCCCCTGCATTTGGCTGCCAGAGCGGGATCTCTTGATTGCATACGCAAACTGCTTTCATGGGGTGCAGATCGTATGCAAAGAGATTCATCCGGGTATAGAAAAATCTTAAAGTTCATGGTGGTGCCCATAACCATTTTTTTTTGGAAAATTTAGTTGACCTTACTTAATACTAGTAATGTGGATATGTGACTATCATATGTCTGATATCACGTCCTAACTGATTCCGTGTGATCTGCAGGAGAATACCATATGTAGTTGCACTTAAGCACAAACATCCAATGTGTGCTGCCTTGTTAAATCCCGCTGCTGCTGAGCCCCTCGTGTGGCCATCCCCGCTTAAATTTATCAGTGAGCTTAATCAGGATACAAAAATTCTCTTGGAACGAGCTTTAATGGATGCAAATAGGGAGAGAGAAAAGAACATCTTGAAGGGCACCGCCCATATCTCATCATCGCCTTCACAGTTTGATGTTGAACTAGATGATAACAGCTCTGAGGTATGGTGACCATCTTTTGATCGGACATTTCCATGTTTGCATTTTTCAAGTGGAATAGTTTGTTGTGTTGCCTCGGAACATGTTGTCGCTTTGTTTTTTGGCTATATTTTTTTTAAAGATTTTATTAACTATTTTATACTTGCACCCTTACAGATCAGTGAGAGCGAGCTATGCTGCATATGCTTTGATCAAGTGTGCACAATTGAGGTCCAAGACTGTGGTCATCAGATGTGTGCACAATGCACACTGGCATTGTGTTGCCACAACAAACCTAATCCAACTACTATGTGTCCAGTGGCACCAGTTTGCCCATTTTGCAGAAGCAGAATTGCTCACTTAGCTGTTGCCAAGATCAAAACATACAGGGCCGAGGAGCCCGACTATGTTCTAGATGCTAGTCCCTCATCCAGGCTCTCAAAATTGAGGAAGTCATTCAATTTCAGTGAGGGGAGCAGCAGCTTTAAGGGATTATCTGCTTTTGGTATAATTGGAGGTGGGCGTGGCTCAGGAAGGATTGCTGCTGAGTCTGATGAGAAACCATGAAGTGGGCACCCCGTTGTTTGCAATGAAAATTAAAAATTTAAACCGAAGTTGTGGAAATGATCAAATGAAGGGTCTGCTGGACTGAGTATGGTAGAAGTAAGGTGAGAAGTTGCGCCAGAAAGTAGTTGAGGTTGTAGATTTGGGAACCCTGCAATAGAAGAAGTGAGGCTGGAGCCTTGAATCAGATAATTGTTAGGTGTTATTGTGGGTCATCATCATGTTGTAATGTAACATTTGTCGTCACTTGTGATCATTGATGTCCTTGTCTACAAAGCAAAAATTTGCTAGTTGACATGGAAGAGATGAAGAGAGACTTCACGCCCCATGATGGTTGTGAAAATTCAAAAGTCATGTCACCTGTCTGTTTCCTCCTTGATTCCCCCAAAAGGGTGCCGCTCTGTGTTTGGGGTCACATTTGACGAAGTAGTATTGAAGGTTGAAATTAAAACACTTATAAGGTTGAGAAGTGAGTTTTTGGGTTGGTATGTATGTAAGTGAATGCAGTTGTATTGGCCAGTGTATGCCTGGTCTGGTAATTGAAAGAAATGTTTGAATTGTCAAACTTCACAAGTGCATCATATTTGTTGTCTAAACCTATTGCTTAATCTGATGCGAAGCTACCAACTTTGATCATAACATGGTCTACTCTAAGAACCGGGAAATATATCTGCCTGTGGGCGTAGGCCGTTTTAACTAGATCATCCAATAAATGGTCAAAATGATAGCAAATTGACAATAAAATAAAAGAAAGAAAAGGGTTTTAATTATATCAAGCAGATGAGAGGCCCATAGCTCGGACAATGACTTCCTAACTTATATTTTACACACTGCGACTCATCATAATATTTTATCATCCTGGTTCTGTTTTGCCGACACGGCAACATGTCTGATCCAAACGGGTCTGTCGAGATGTTGAAATTTGAGTCCATTTGTAAAAAACAACAAGCAGAAAGAAGCCAAATAGGGATAGGAAAAGCTGGTGCAATGTCCAATCCCTTGACTCCAGATCCAAAGAGAAATAGTTTACATCGTCTGCTCTGGTCATGCTAATCTTTAGAATTTGCATGATAGGAAAATTTGTGGGCTTTTGTCCAAACCCATGTGAAGTGCACCAAATTGGGGTTGACAGCAAATCTAATAGCAGCCCATTAAGATGCCATCAAAGAAGAAGAACTGACCAGACCAAATGGGAACCAGAATCAGAACCAGACCAACAATAGACGTCATGTAAAATACGATTCTATCTCGGTTTCAAAAACAAAAGCCCCCAGACCAACAAAACGTGAAAAAAATTGAAATCTAACCAATTTGTGCCAGGGTCTACCTAAATATTTAATGATTCAGTTCAAAAAATAAAAAACCAAACTAACAAGCTCACTATGTAATATGAAACATTTTCTGACTATTAGTCAAGTTTAACGGTATGTCGTGACGTTTTGGGAGGTCCGTTTCAGTAATGCATCATTGATAAATCGTGCACCAAAGAATGAATTTCAAGAATGAAATTTTTGAAAACTCTTGGCCATGGTTCATGTGATTAAGACACATTTTAGGAGTACGTTTCACCAATTTATTCATGAAAATACGTGTCTTGAAAGCAAATTTTGAAAGATTGATCTGAGCACGAACGAAAAAATGGATTGGGACAAAAATTGTCATGACATCTATTTCCTACCTCAATTTTAAAACAAAGTCAGCAGGTAGGACAAATGAAGGAAAATCAAAATCGGCTCATTTTTTATTGGGGATGCACAAATTTGGTCATTTGTGTCCGAAAACGAAAATTAGAATTAACAAGCTCACAATGTGATATATAATTTTTTAATATTCATAGCCAAGTTTTGCGCAATCCTTACTCGTTTTAGAGGCCCGTTGCAATAATTTATCCATAAAAACCGGTGCCCGAAGAGCGAATTTTGAAAGACCGATCTGAGTACGAACGGGGAAAAGGATTGGAACAAAAACTATCGTGACATCTATAGATGACACTCACAAAGTGATCCTAGCTCGGTTTTAAAAAGAGAAGTCCGTAGGTAGGATAAAGAAAAGAAAGTTAAAAAGGGCCCATTTTCCGTAAGGGTTACCACAAATTTGGTCATTAAGGCCCGAAAATCAAAACCATTAGCCCGCAATATAATACAAAATCTATTAATACTTTTAGCAAAGTTTTATGTGATTCAGACATATTTCAGGAGCCCGTTTAAGTGATTTTTCCATAAAAAAACTGTGTATGAAGAGCAAATTTTTGAAAGGCCGATCTAGGCACGGACGAAGAAATGGATCAGAATTAAAACTGTCATGTCATCTATAGACGACATGCAGAAGGTAATTCTAGCTTGATTTCAAAAACAAGTCCGCAAGTAGAACCAATAAAAGAAAATAAAAATGAGCCCATTTTCCATAGCTTGTGCACACAAATTTGGTTATTTTGCCAGTGAAAATGAAAATCAGAACTAACAAGCCCACAATATAATAATAATTTTTTTAATACTCTTGCCTAGCTCATGTGATTTAGATACGTTTTAGGGGGCCGTTTCAGCAATTTATTCATGAAAAACCATACTTGAAGAGCAAACGTTAAAAGACCGATCTGGACAAGAATGTAGAAACAGATTGGGATGAAAACTATCATGACATCTATAAACGACATGAAGAAAGTGATAATAGCTTGATTTTGAAAATAGAAATCCGCAGGTAGGACAAATAAAAGAAATAAAAATCTATCTTTTTTTTGTAGGGGTATAGCCACAAATTTGGTCATTTGGGCATGAAAATGAAAATCAGAACTAACATGCTTACAATGTAATATGGAATTTCTAAAGACTCTTGGCCATGTTTCATGCGGTTTAAAAAGCTTTTAGGGGTCATTTCAGAGATTTATCCGTAAAAAAAGTGCCTCAAGAGCAAATTTTGAAACACCGATTTGGACATAAACGGAGAAATGGATTGAAAAAAAACTATCTTCACATCTATAGAAGGCACACGAACGGTGATCCTAGATCAGTTTCAAAAATAGAAGTCCGCAGGTAGGTCAAATAAAAGAAACTAAAAATCAGTCCTTATTCTGTAGGGGTTTAACCACAAATTTGGTTAATTAGGTCAAGAAATAAAAATAAAAATTAATAAGTCCACAATGTACTATGAGACTTTTTAAGAGTCTCGACCAAATGCGATTCAACCACGTTTTAGGGGACTGTTTTAGTGATTTATTCATGAAAATCGTGCTAAAAAGTGAACTTTAAAAGGCCAATTTGGGCGCGAACGGAGAAACGGATTGGGACAAAAACTATCTTGTCATCTATAAATGACACGTAGAAGATGATCCTAGCTCAGTTTAAAAGATAGAAGATCACAAGTAAGACAAATAAAAGAAAATCAAAATCGGCCCAAATAAAAGATAGACGACACTCAACAATTTGGTTATTTAGGTCCGAAAATGAAAATCAGAACTAATAAGCCAACAATATATTATAATATTTTTGAAGACTCTTGTCCATGATATATGCGATTCAAACATATTTTAGGAGCTGTTTCAGCAATTTATCCAAGAAAATACGTGTTAGGAGAGAGCAAACTTTGAAATGCCGATCTAGGTACGAACAAAGAAATGGATTGAGATGAAATCTATCATGGTATCTATAGAATACACGTAAAAGGTGATCCTAGCTCATTTTGAAAACAGAAGTCTACAGGTAAGACAAATAAAAGAAAACAAAAATCGGCCCATTTTTCGTAGGTTATACCCATAAATTTGGTCGTTTGGGCCCGAATACTCTTGGCCAAGTTTTAAGTGATTTGGACACCCGTTTAAATAATTTATCAATGAAAAAATGTGCCCGAAGAGCAAACTTTGAAAGAATGATCTGGGAATGAACAGAGAAATAGATTGGGATGAAAGTTGTCATGGCATCTATCAATGACACACGGAAGGTGATCCTCTCTCGGTAGCAAAAACAAAAGACCTACGTTAGTACAAATTAAAAAAAACAAAATCAACCAATTTTTCATAAGGCTATACTCACAAATTTGGTCATTGAGGCTTAGAAATACACATAAAAAACTAATAAGCCAATAATGTAATATGAAACTTTTTACGATTCATGACCAAGTTTTATGCGATTCAGACACATTTTAATGACCCGTTTCAATGATTTATCCATGAAAAATTGTGCCGAAGAGCGAAGTTTGAAAGACCGATCGATTTGGACACAAAAGGAGAAATGGATTGAGACGAAAATTGTCGCAGGATCAATAGATAATATGCAGGAGGTGATTCTAGCTTGGTTTAAGAAACAAAAGTCCGCAGATTAACAAAAAGAAAGAAAACCAAAATTGACCCCTTTTCCAAAGGGCATACCCACAAATTTGTTCATTTGGGCTCAAAAGGTAATTTCACAACTAACGTGCCCACAATATAATATGAAACTTGTTAAGGCTTTTGACCGATTTTCATGCAATTCAGGCAAGTTTTAGGGACCCTTTTAACCGATTTATTCATAAAAAACTGTATCCGAAGGGCAAACTTTAAAAGGTCGATCTAGGCACGAGCGGAGAAATGGATTGTAACGAAAACTGTCGTAGACTCTTTAGACAACATGTAGAAAGTGATCCTAGCTTGGTTTCAAAAACAAAAATCTTCAAATAGGACAAATAAAAGAAAACCAAAATCGGCACATTTTCCGCAACCCACTAATTTGGTCATTTGAGTGCAGAAATAAAATTCAGAAATAACATGCACATAGTGTAATATAAAACTTTTTAAGATTCTTTCCCAAGTTTTGTTAAAATTTAGACATGTTTTAAGGGTCCGTTTCAGCGATTTATCCATAAAAAACTATGTTCGAAGAGCGATCTTTAAAAGGACGGTCTGAAAATGAACAAAGAAACAGATTGGGATGACAGCTGTCATAGAATCTATAGATAGCATGCAGAAGGTGATAATATTTCAGTTTCAAGAGTAGAAGTCCGCAGGTCGAACAAATAAAAGAAAACCAAAATCGGCATATTATCCGTATGTGTATACCCATAAATTTGGTCCTTTGAGCCCTGAAATGAAATTCAAAACTAATATGCCCACAATGTAATATTAAACTTTTTAAAACTCATGGCCAAGTTTCATGTGATTCCGATACAATTTAGGTGCTCTTTTCACCAATATATCTTGAAAAATCGTGTCATAAGATCGAACTTTGAAATGTCGATTTGAGCATGAACGAAGAAACAAATTGGAATCAAAATAGTCATGAAATATATAGATGAAAAGTAGAAGCTAAATATATGTCGGTTTCAAAAATAGTAATCCGCAGGTAGGAAAAATAAAAAAAACCAAAATTCATCCATTTTCTGTAGGGGTATGTATACTCACAAATTTGGTCATTTGGGCTCGGGTATAAAATTTAGAACAACAAACTCACAATATAATATGAAAATTTTTAAGACTCCTGACCAAGTTTAATGTGATCAGACATATTTTAGGGCCCATTTTAGCGATTTATCCATGAAAAACTATGCCCGAAGAGCGAACTTTGAAAGACCGATTTGGGCATGAAAGGAGTAACGGATTGGGATGAAAAACTGTTATGGCATCTATTGACGACATATAAAAGGTGATCTTCTATAATTTCAAAATAAGTCCGTAGGTAGGATAAATAAAAGAAAATGGAAATTAGCTCATTTTCCATAGGAGTATACCCTCAAATTTGTTCATTTGGGTCCGGAAATGAAATTCAAAACTAAATGGCCCACAATGTAATATGATTTTTTTACAACTCTTTGCCAAGTTTCATGTAATTCAGAAACATTGTAAGGACTGGTTTCGGTAATTTATCCATTAAATCCATGCTTGAAGAGGAAACTTTTAATGGTCGATCTGAGCATGAATGAAGAAATACATTAGGATGAAAACATTTCTGGCATTTATAAATGAAACGCAGAAGGTGATCCCAGATCAATTTAAAAAATGGAAAACTACAGAAAGGGGGTATGAACTACCACAGTTTTACAAATTACGGGTGTAACTACCATTTTTTCAATTTGCAGGTTTTTCAGTTTTGGAACTGTTTTGTAAATAAATATTTTTCAATCAAGTCCAGATCTAATTTAAACTAATTACAAACTCACCCTCAACAAAACTAATCTAACCTAAATTATCCATGTTAATGTAAGCAAGTGTAGATTAAGATGAAGTTAATGCTAACGGTTGAACAAATTTAATGAATGGGTAGTTAGATTAGTTTTGTTGAGGGTGAGTTTGTAATTAGTTTAAATTAGATATGGACTTGATTGAAAAATATTTACTTACAAAACAGCCCTAAAACTGAAAAACCTGCAAATTGCAAAAAATGGTAGTTACACCCGTAATTTGTAAAACTATGGTAGTTCATACCCCCTTTTTGTAAATTTCTCTTTAAAAAATAGAAGTCCGCAAGTAGGACAAATAAAAAAAAATTAAAATCGGCTAATTTTCCGTAGGGCTTGGAAATGAAAATTAGAACTAATAAGACAATAACATAATACGAAATGTTTTAAGACTCTTGGACAAGTTTCATGCAATTCAGACACATTTTAGGGGCCATTACAATAATTTTTCAATTAAAAACCGTGCCCGAAGAGCGAACATTCAAAGGTCGATCTGGGCATAAACAAAGAAACAGATTAGGATAAAACAGTCATGACATCTATAAATGACACGTATAAGGTGATCCTAGATCGGTTTAAAAAATAAAAGTTCGCAGGTACGTAGGACAGATAAAAGAAAACCAAAATCGGCTCATTTCTTGTAGGGATATACCCACAAATTTGGTAATTTGGATTTGGAAATGAAACTCTTAACTAATAAGCCCACAATATAATATGAAATATTTTAATACTTTTGTCCATGTTTCATACGAATCAGACACATTTTAGAGGCCCATTTTAAAGATTTATCCATAAAAAACCATGCTTGACGAGCGAACTTTAAAAGACCAATCAGGGCACGAATAAAGAAACATAGTGGAATGAAAATTGTCGTGGTATCTATAAATGGCACGCAAAAGGTCGTCCTAGATCGATTTCAAAAGTAGAAGTCCACATATAGGATAAATAAAAGAAAACAAAAATCAGCCAATTTTCGTTGGGTATATCCAATAATTTGGTCATTTGCCCCCGGAAATGAAATTCATAACTAACATGCCAATAATGTAATATGAAACTTTTTAAGACTTTTGACCAAGTTTCATGTGATCCAGGCACATCTTTTGAGTTCGTTTCAATGATTTATCCATGAGAAACCATGACTGAAGAGCGAACATTGAAAGGTCGATCTGGGCATGAAGGAAGAAACATGTTAGGATATGAAAACAGTCATGACATCTGTATATGGCATGCAGAAGGTGATCCTAAGTCGATTTAAAAAAACAAAAGTCGATTCAAAACGGAAAGCGTGGTAATTGCTCATGTTCAAAACGGTAGACATTTTAATCGTCACTTATAACCACGTTTTAAAACCCAAAGCGTGGTAATAGACTCTTAAAGAAACGCTGCCGTCTTTTAGCATAACTATTACCACGCTTGTGTATACAAATCGTGGTAATTAATAGGTATATATAGTACCCATTGCATACACACCAATTACCACGTTTTATTTGATTAATTACCACAATCATAATAATAAACGTAGTAAAAAGAAAAAGCGTGATAACTAGAAGCGTGGTAATAGCTCAAATCTGTAGCAGTGTCACCAGCATTATCTAATAACAACAACGACTTACTAATTTTCAACTTTTTTTCGTATTTCTTTCTTCTAAGATCTAGAAAATGTCTGCATGCGGAAGAAGCTGCAGCTGGGGTTCATCCTGCAAATGCAATGGCTGTGGATGCAACGTGTACCCTGACATCTCTGAGACCGCCGCCAACACTCCCTCCATCATCACTGGTCTCGCACCCCAAGTCAACATGTATCTCTATCCAAACATATTCGCAAGTTTCTAAATCAGCTAGCAGCTCCCCAAATCATAGAGTGATCGATCATCTATTTCTTTTGTTTTTCTTTTGTAGGAAGTCTTTTGGAGGAGCCGTGATGGGACTTGCAGCGGAGGATGGCGGTTGCAAGTGTGGATCAAACACAGCACATGTGACCCCTGCAACTGCTGATTGATTTCAGCAATCTAGCAAACCCTAGTTGCTCTAAATGAAATGAATAATTCGCTTGTGTGTGCTTCGTTTGCATGTAGGATGAAGCTTTCAATCATATGCTTTATTTCTTTGCTTGAATAAAACCCAGCTTTCAATCTAATGTACCTGCAATTCTCTGTGCGTACATGTGTTGTGGATATATAAATAAATATGTCAATGTGGTTATTATGAATATCGTCTTTTATATTAATTACCTTATTATGAAGTGTTTTAAAGTAAACTACATCTGTTGTCACATACTACAGCTACAGTATTACCACATCCAATTTGATTTATCCAAGGTGTTAAATGCTCAAACTAGAGAGATATTGTGCCCTATAACTGAAAGAAAGTGAAGCTCGTGAGGTAAATAAACTCAAACTTTGTATTGATTTTTCTTAAGAAGCAATACAGGGTTTGAGGGATATATATATGCAGAGGAGGAAGAAGCCAGCTAGCACCAGAGGAGGGAAAGTTAGTTACAATTAACTACTAAACATGAAGGAAACGACGACGTCGCTGGCGCTCCCCTTTCCCTCTCAACTTTGGATGAAACAACACCGTTTCAGCTTTACACCAACAATCCTTCCTTCCTCACTTCGATGAATCCTGCAGCTCTTCGTCTGGTTACCAACTGCTAAAGAACAACACAATTGACTAATGAATGGACAAAACGATAGACTGTATACAGCCCGGACCTGAGTTTTAGTAAGTTCCTGGGCGAAATTTAACTATAGCCCCTTTTAAAATTTAACTTGATAAAAAGTAATGCAAGTCTTGATCTGAATTTTATTGTTTCAATATATATATATAAAGAATAAAACAAAATCTAAAAGAAGAGGGTGTCCAAGTGGTCAGATATTCGACAACTAGTGTTATAGTGCTCCAAAGTTGATCCGACTTCTTTCAATTGATGATGTTTTTGGCTCAAGCGGACACACTATATATTTAGTATGGAATCGAGTAAAAAAGAAAATATCTCAAACAGATGCACCACTTAGATATAAAACTGATTAAAAATAATTTTAACTTGCTGAGCTGCACTATTTAGTATGAATTCGATGAAAAAAAATAACTTTATCTCAAACATTTTATTTAGTATGAAATTATTTAAAAATTAATTATTAAATTGAACTCAACCAATACATTATCAAGACTCAAAATATATTTTAAAATACTCTTTTCTTCATCTTTCTACCGCAATAGCCTCTCTCTCTCCTATTATGATATTGTATAAGTATAATGATTTGATTTGGTTTTTAACAAAAATATTCAATTGAATTGACCCTTATTGGTTTGCAAATTTTAAAACCAAAGTGAACAGTTAGATTTAGAAAATAAACCAAATCAAATCTAGTTCGATTCGGTTCGATTTAAATTTTTCATAAAATTTATTTACAATTTTATTACCTAAATAAGGGGTTTATTATATAAATAATATTATAATACTAATACTAATACTAATAATAATAATAAAGAAGTGCTAATTTATATTATTTATGTTGTTAAATTTATATATTATCTAAAATAAACAAATGATTTAGTTTGACTTGATTCGTTTAAAAAAATCAAAAATTGAACTGAACCATTGATTCAATTTAATTAGATTCATCGATTGTATTTTATTTACACTCCCCTACGATATAGTACCCAGATGTTGCATTTTTATATTCAGATTGCAAGTGACAGTTTCTACTTTATTATGCAATGTAAAAGAAAGTTAATAGGTTTTATGACGATTTGCTTCCTGTTATTTTGATACATTGAGAACCTACTTTGAGCGCTTTCAAAAAAGTTTTGAATTTTCATCTCATTTTTTCAAATGAATTATTCAAATTGTATTGAATGTTTACTCTTATCTCTATCAACCACATATTTGGTATGAGATCAATAAAAACTAATTATAAATCAAACACATACATTATGAACGTACATTTCGTGAGGCAAAATATATTAAAAGCTCTTGTCTCTCAATTAAATTGAACGTCTACTTTTATGAAGGATAAAAAAATCATTACTTTCATCCTATCACATGTCTATTCTATCCGACGGTCTTTATTGTGCCACTCTAATGCTGCAGTAGAATCATCTAGTACTTCAACATATATGGGATTACATAAGAAAACTCACAGATAGACATGAATGTAGAATCAAAGGGCGAAATTGGCCACAGTACCTCCTCCCAATAAAACCCCACGGAGAGTTTGAAAGAAATTGAAAAAAAATTCCCATGGCGGCTGCTGGCTTCAACTCTGTGCTATTAAGCCAACCTGAAAATGAGGTTGAGTTGTACGACATATTCGTATCGTGCACTCCATTGTTCAGAGATATGGAGGATTTACGAGATATGGAGCTAGAGAGATTTCAACAAGAGGCTCAGCGAAACCCGCAAAGGTCTACTGGTAGCAGCAGCAGCTCGCCCTTAGACATGCAGATGGTTGTGTGGGGGCTGCCAGCGGTACCGCTGCAGGAAATTGCTCCCAGAGAAGTCGTCAGGAGGAGGGGAAGTCGGACCGCCAGGATACCTAGAAGCCTGCGCTTGAAGTGGCATCCTAAGAAGAAGAAGAAGATGGATCTGGCAGCAAAAAAAGCCAGGAAAGATTTCCAACTGCCTTCAGGCTGGGCCATATTGGTCAAAACCCGGTCGACCGGCAAGACTGCTGACCGGAAAGACAAGGTATAGTATATATTACTAATATATAGATCCTCATGCATCCATCTCTTTCATCACTTTTTGAATCACTATTGCGCTTGCATTCCTTAAACCCTAGTTTGTTTTCAGACATATGCATGTCAGTTTTGGACAAATCTGTGATTTTGATCTTCATAGCCATGTCCTCCTCATTGCTTTGAAAATGTAATCAGAATTTCTTTTAACTTGTATTTTAATAAGTTTTCAAAAAATTGGGTTTTTCTGTTGATGGGGTTGCAGTTTTACGTGCCTCCTGGTGGTGGTAAGAAGTACCGCTCCCTGCAAGAAGTGATGCGAGTTTTGAAGGTGATATGAGCGGTGCAGGGCGAGGAAGAGAGAAAAAGAAGAAGATTAGCCTGTGGGCGCAAATGTTGATGTAACTGCAGTGACATATCAGTAATTTTATTTTGCTATCTACATGTTGGACGTATATGTAATTATATGGATCTGCTCGAATCAAATGGCCAGAAAGACCATTTTCTTTTTTTATTTATCCATTTATATATATTGTAGCTATATGTGTATATCATTTTCTGTGTGTTCATCAGTCAATGGTAAAATAATTGAAGATCTATTCATAGAAATTAAAAACAACTCATTTATTTCTTATATGTAAAACCACATCATTTACAATGTGTGTGTTGCCAACTCTATAAATCCTTGATTTATCAGCAGCCTCTAACAAAACTCATAACATATACTTACAACTCCCTTACTCTAGCAATTTTCTTCTCTAGCTCTTGGGGTCATAGCTTGATGACTCAGTTTGTCAAAGAAATACCTCGGAAGTACATTTATAGCGTCTCTTCTTGCTGATCAATTGACTTTTCAACCTCATAAGTAACACTCGCTAAATCAGCCCCTATCCCGCCGGAACTTGTCACCATCTTCCCAAAAAGTTAGACAACCTCCTTGAACCTCTTGAAGAGGTCCTCTTTTCACCACAATCTTCACGTATTTTGACTTTATATATGATAACGGCAGCTAGCTAATACACATAAACATGGAGTAGTAGTGTTGTTTCAAACAATGGCCAGTTGCTGATAAAGAATAATGTTGTTCAAGAAACTGAGTGTTTGTGCCTCATAAATGAAATTATTATATACAGCTAGCCAGAGCTTTAAAGAATCGAAGAACAATACGATCATCAGGGTTATTAGCTCAAGAGTTCTGCTCACACATATATATAGTTGCTTTTGGGATTTGCCAATAATGCAGTTTAGCTTGCTAGCAGAGACTGGGATCGTCGGAATATCACTCTATTTAGTGGTTTGGTCTGACTTCATATATATATATGCTTCAATATTACTTTTTAATTTGTTGTTCCTTGTAGAAATATTTGCGAACCACTCGCATAAATATGTCATATGTCGCCAACAACCTTCAATCTCGTACCATTTTACTAAATAAAACAAGCAGAATTAAGACATATGATACACCTAATGTGTTACATGCTTAAAACTAGAGAGATAATTTAGTTTACAATCCAAGATACGCATTAACCACCACCGACTAACGATTTACAATAACAATTAACGAACAAATCGATCACTTATCAACTAGATATATGTATATATGAAGTGATTTATAGTTGGATATGGACAATTGAGATCTACACAGAGCTTTTAATTGCAGTGGTATGCCAGTATTTTTTAGCATTATTTCTCTTCTCAATTGTTCTTATAGCAAAGATTACTACTAAGTACACTTGTTAAAACCTGTCTTATTATAAATTGGGATGAAATAAGGCTGGGCACATAAATCAGTTAATTTTGTAATGCTCACAAGTTGAGTTTTCTATCCAGATTCAAGTGAAAGTTTGTAAACATAAACAAAGTAACTGCTCAAGTATAGTGGTAGATTTGTTTTCTTTGATATATTGGGAACCTACTTTCAACAATATGGTGGTTATATTTAAATAAAAAAACATGCTCCTACTATAAGAGGTTTGAATAAAGTTACGAAAATTTTGATTATTCATCATTTATGTTTTCAAAACAAATAGTTTAAATTGTATTCAATGTCATTCATAATTACCGACCTACCTAGATATCACGTATTAAATATAAAGTTCATTAAAAATAATTTTAACTATGAGTTTACTTTCATATCTCAAAATATTTATATTTAAAAAATGTTTTTTCTTTATCTCTCTGAAAAAATTGGGGACTACTTTCATGTAAAGTTGATGATTTGTTTCCTTATATCATGATACATTGGGAACCTACACTTTGAACGGTTTAAGTTTATAAAAAAACATCAATCAATTAAATGAACCAAGATATAATTGAACATCATTCTTATCTGTTCTTCTATTCAGATTCTGCAAAATTAGTATGAAAACGATTTGAAATTTTTTTTAACTCGAACAAGCCCACAATGTGAATGTACATTCATGACTCGACTTGCATTTAAAAACTCCATTACTTTATCCCTGTACAATACTAGGGCCTCTCTTCATCAGAGCCAGCTACCACTAAAAAAAATCTTTTCTGATATTTTCATTTCATTTGTATCACCTATTTAAGCACACATACGAAGCACCGTGGAGCAAAGTACCCTTTGGCCTCATTTTCAAAATCAAGCCCTAGAGAGAGACACAAAATAAGAAGTTAAAATTTTCCCATGGCAGCTGCAGCAAGTGATTTGCCAGACCCGAACCTCCAAGAGGCTGAAAGAAACCAATCAATCAGCAGCCCACTGGCCTCTGAAATGCAAATCGTGGTTATGGGGCAGCCGGCAGTACCCCTGAGACAAGTCGCACCGGGAGCCATCCTCAGGGGGCGGCGGACTGCCAGAAAGCCTAGGAAGCAGCCACTTGACCAGGTCTTCGCGCTGGTGCCGCCGGCTAAGAAGCTCAAAATCACTCCAGCAGCACGAAAGGCGAAGAAAGACTTCGGGCTCCCCTCAGGCTGGACTTTTATAGTCAAAACAAGAGAGAATGGCGATTCCACCGGGCATAAGGACAAGGTATATAATCATCACTGCACTTGCACTCCTTATCCTTAGATCTACTGTTTCTGAACTTGCATGTGAATTTTGTGACAAATCGGTGATGTGGATCTTCATCTGTGTCACCCCGTCGCACGGACTAACTTAGGTTTTCATTTATCTTATGTATTTTTTGTCAATTATTGAAAATTGGGTTTCGATGGGTTGCAGTACTATTTTTCTCCTGGTGGTAAGCGGTACCGCTCCCTGAAGGAAGTGAAGCGAGCCTTGGAATTGCTTTGAGAGTGGCTGAGACCGGCTGTGAGGGTGGGC
>NQLW01000075.1:464896-497024 GCA_002312845.1 Kalanchoe fedtschenkoi
GATCGAAATGAAATGGCAGTAGACATACATGCCTATATATGAGCAAAACTGTCTTGTCTCTGGTTACTTCTTTTGCAAACTTAACCACGCACCTATCATCAAGAATTAATAGTTTTGATCAATTGACCTTTGTCTGCTGCCCTTAGATTTGGAATTTGGATCTGTTCCTGTCTGATGAAATGGTATCATCGACTATCAGCTGATTGCTTCACTTTTCCTGAGCTGTTGCTGATGCTTTTGAATTTCAAGGTGTATTTATTTTAGGCACTGCATTACATTCATCCTAAACCAATATGTCTTACTTTTTCAGAGTCCAACCTCAAGTATGTTACCAGAGATGGAAGCCAATCAGAGAGCATGAGCAGCAGCAAGGTGTCACCGTCCTTCTCACTCACCCCATCACTTGGCAGCGAGGGGGAAATACTGCAAGCCTCCAACTTGAAGAGCTTTACTTTTGCTGATCTCAAGCTTGCAACAAGGAATTTTCGTCCTGATAGCGTCCTGGGAGAGGGCGGGTTCGGATCAGTTTTCAAGGGATGGGTCGATGAGGAGACTCTTGCTGCTAGCAAACCTGGAACTGGCATGGTCATTGCCGTGAAAAAACTCAACCACGAGAGCTGCCAAGGTCATAGGGAATGGATGGTGAGTGCCACTGTTTGCTCTAGCTAGTTGGTATCTTACTCTACTCAAATTTTATTGTAATTAATTCCACCGGATGCTTGGTTGTATATTACAGGCGGAGGTTAATTATTTGGGACAACTGTACCACCCAAATCTTGTGAAGTTGCTCGGGTATTGCCTCGAAGATGAGCAGAGGCTTCTAGCTTACGAATTCATGCTCAGAGGAAGCTTGGAAAACCATTTATTCAGGAGTGAGTATTACTCTCAGTCTCTTAATTAATTTCTCAGTGCAAAAGTGTCTGATGGCGACTTAACAGTTTGAATTATGAATATTACCAGGAGGTTCTTACTTTCAGCCTCTTTCGTGGAACCTTCGCCTAAAGGCCGCACTCGGGTCTGCAAAGGGGCTCGCCTTTCTTCACGGCCCTGAGGCTAGAGTCATATACCGGGACTTCAAGACGTCAAATATCCTTTTAGATGCCGTAAGTACGCTACACATTTTGAATCTAATAACTGTCAATATTTATTTCATTGCCTGCCTGTTCTGACATCAAAATTTCATCATTGTAGAACTACAACGCCAAACTTTCTGGTTTCGGTTTGGCCAAGGATGGGCCAACAGGTGACAAAAGCCATGTCTCGACCAGGGTCATGGGGACTTCCGGATATGCCGCTCCTGAATATTTGGCTACAGGTAATTTTCACTGCCACTTGGGCATTAGTGAATTTTGTGTGCGTGTGTGGCTTTTGTTAATTCTGCTCTGGTGCAATCCAGGTCATCTCACCGCTAAAAGCGATGTCTATAGCTTTGGCGTTGTTCTTCTGGAAATGATTTCTGGGCGTAGAGCAGTAGACAGGAGCAGGCTTCCAAGGGAGATCAGTTTGGTCGAATGGGCCAAGCCTTACCTCGCCAATAAAAGAAAGGTCTTCCGTGTCCTTGACACCCGACTGGAAGGACAATACACAATTGATGCCGCCCACAAGGCAGCGCTATTAGCTCTCAGGTGCCTGTCCACCGAACCCAAGTACAGACCCACCATGAACCAAGTTGTAAAACTCTTAGAAGAGCTTTATGACCCGAACGAAATCACACCTGCCCATACCAAATCACCCAACGGGACTAGAACCCGGAGACGAAGCTCAGAGGATGCGCCCCCAGCCAAATCTGCCACTGGGGCCAGAGTTCACTGACGAAGTGAAGAAGATGATGCTGCTGCAAACTCCTGAAAAAGCTGTGTGGCTCTGATGTGCAGACACTAACTCCACAATTTGAAAGTTTTGCCTTTGTAAAATATTGTCTATACATAATGTATTAGGACTGTTTGCAATGTTTTGAAATTTGAAGGGCCATTTTGAGAAATTTTCATTTTAAATTCTTCCCAAATCTGAGCCTAAGGAGAAAGTTGAGTGTTTGGAGCTTGGGAGAGAGGTATGGCTAGGGAAAGAAGATGAGAGACTTCGATCTACCGAATTTACCTAGTATAGAGTGAAATTTGTGGGGAATTTGGAGCCTTCCCATCTTGTTGGCTCTCATATCTTGTATTATTCATCTTATAGTTGATTGCTCACCGTCATCCGTGATTTTTCCTCGCAAGGGGTTTTTCACGTAAATCTTGGTGTCTTCTTTTGATTTAATATTTCTCTTGTCATATGTGTTGATTAAGTCATCATCTTGCTTGTTGTTAATCCATATGTGAAGTGCTTGTTTGGATGGATGAGTTGGTATGAGATGCATATATGTGTTCTTTAATATATTGATATGAGATGATGAGTATTGGTATTCTAGTAAGCTAGGTGCTGCAAGCATTTTGTTATTGATTATTGGACATCTTGGTGTTTGATGGTTTATAAAGCATAGGTGTTGTTTTGTTCATGCACACAAGATGTTCGGTGAGTTACTTGTGACAAGTTAGTTTGCTAATTTGATTAATCCGCTACCCCTTTGTTATCACACGCGGTATCAAGAGCAATTAATTATCATTGGCACAAGTTCACTTGTTGCTTTTCTTCAACATGTTAACATTAAAAGTGAGCAAGTTTGATGACAATGGTGACTTTCGGTTGTGACAAGTGAAGATGCAATTCATCCTAGTTGATAAGGATTTAGACATTGTCTTACAAGAAACTGATCAAGATTTGGCTAGTACATCAAAAGAAGAAATGAAGAAAATAGAGAAGATGGCCTTAGCAGTGCTACATTTGGCTCTTACAGATAATGTTTTGAGGCAAGTTTGTGAAGAAAAATTCGCTACGACTCTTTGGAAGAAGTTGGAATCTCTTTATTTGGACAAAGCTCTCTCAAGTCGTTTGTACCTCATGATGCGCTTGTTTAGGATGTGTCTGTAAGAAGGCACTCATATCAAGCAATATATTGATGAGTTCAACAAGGTGGTGCTTGACTATCAAAATAGTGGTAGCTCTATGGATAAAGAACATTTGACTATTTTGTTCTTGTATTCACTCCCAGATTCATATGACAGCATTCGGGACCTGATTCTCCGTGGTATTTATTCTATTGCTATGGATATCACTTCTATCTTTTTGTCTAAAGATTTGCTCAAGAAGTCTCATATGGAAAGTCATGGCCAGAGTGAGGGTCTTATTGCGAGTCGTGGGAGATCTATAGAGCGTAGTCACGGTGGTGGTGATGTTTCTGGCAGTGGCAGGAGGAAATTTAAAGGCCGTTCAAAGTCACGTTCAGGAAACAAAGGCATCCAATGCAGATATTGTAAGGACTTTAACCATTTCAAGTGGGATTGTCCCAAATTGAAAAGAAAGAGGGACGAACAAGGTGATGGTAGTAACAATGATAATTCTTCAGCAGCTAGTGTGGCAGTTGCAGATGGTGATTCAGTTGGGTCTAGTGAGTTACTTGTTGTCAGTGCAGACAGTTCTTTAGTTGGCCATGCGCTTCTAGTGCGTCGGCTGATTATGATATGAGCTTCAACACTGGTTGGATTCTTAATTCTGCTTGCTCTTACCATATGTGTCCGCACAGAGAGTGGTTCGCTACTTATGACCCACTGAATGGCGGTACAGTTTCAATGGGAAATGACATATAGTGCAGAGTTATTGGTATTGACATAATTGGATTTAAGATGTTTGATGGTGTTATTCGTACACTCACAGATGTTTTTCATATGGTTGGACTGAAGAAGAATTTGATATCTTTTAAGGCACTTGATCGGAAGGACTATAAGTTTGTGACACATAGCTATCAGATTAAGGTGTTCGGGGGTTCCTTGTGTGTGATGAAGACTCTTACTATTCCTGATACAGATGACGTATATTTCTTGCAGGGCACTTTGCTTACTCGATCAGCTACAATGACTTCTAGTTCCCAGGTTAATGATGACACTTTGACTACATTGTGGTATATGAGATTGGGGCGCATGTCAGAGCGTGGTATGGCAGAGTTGAGTCATTGTGGTCTGTTGGGCAGCTGGAAGATTGACAGTTTGCAGTTCTGTTAGTACTATATTTTGGAAAACAGACACATTTAAGGTTTAGCAAGTCTGTTCACACGATGAGGGCCATTCTTGGCTACATGCATACTGATTTGTGGGGTGATGTACCGGCGACATCGATTGGAGGTGGAAAATATTTGTTAATCTTTGTCGATGATTTCAGCAGGAATGTTTGGATTTACATCTTAAAGTCCAAAGATGAGACATTTGCTCATTTCCGCCAATGGAAGGCTATGATGGAAACAGAGAAGAAAGAACGGTAAAATATTTGAGATGAGACAATGGCACTGAGTTCCGCTCATGAGAGTTTGAGAAATATTGTTGGACACCGGCATAATTTGATACTACACTACAATTGGTACTTCATAATAAAATGTAGTAGTGGACCGTGTGAACAGGAAACTGTTACAGAGGACTCACTGCATGCTCTCTCATGTCGGGTTACCACATAGTCTTTGGGTAGAGGCAGTTACCACAGAATGCTACTTGGTTAATCGCTCACCATCGACATCTATTGATTGTACACCAGAGGAGGAGTGGTCTGGCAAGCCACCTCATTATGATCACTTGAGGGTATTTGGTTGTTCGGCATATGCACACATTCGCTAGAATAAATTGGAACCTCCAGCATTGAAGTGTGTCTTTTTTGGTTATGGTGATGAAGTTAAGGGGTATCGTTTGTGGTGTAAAGATTTAACATCCCTGAAGATGATCATCAGTAAAGATGTGACCTTTGAAGAGATGATGATCGTTACTCCAACTTGTCGACAGTTGGGAGAGACTTCCACTTCAGGTGGAGTTTCTTCAAGTAGTGGTTCAGGGGCATAGCAGGTACCACAGAGGGTAATATTTGAGGTGGACACTCCATTGATCGAGTCTAGTACAGTTGACAGTCAGCAACAACAGCAACCATTATTGTTAGAGTTTGCAGTTTTCATAACAATCAACGATGCTCTTATATTGCTCCAAGTAGTCCGTAAGGTGTTCCCTCAGTTCCCCATCGATCTCCATGACCTTATCTATCATTTTAGTGAGGATTTCGGTAATGGAATTGTCTGAGAGTTCTCCAAGTCTCTTCTCCATCAGAGAGACTCTCTCTTCCAAATTCCTGTCCGACATAATTTTAGTAAACTATGTGTTGGTGTCGAATTCCTCCTTGAATTCGAACCAACTCTAGATGTCAATTATCATGAGACTTCTCATTAATCTTTTATCAAAGTTAGGAGAAGTGAATCCGTGCAGCAACAAGGCCTCAACGCCTTGCTCAGTCCTTTCCCGAATCTAGCCCAAAGGTTAAATAAGTACACATCGGGTATTTTCTTTTAAGTGTTGGACAAGAGAAAGGGACAGAGATATAAGGGGAAGTTTGCTCAACTTTATTGATCTCAAGTGCCAAGAATGTGTATAATTTTTTGGATGACTTATTCAGCCTAAAAGACTGCCTATGTATACATAAAGATTTTAAATGATGCACTCTTTCCCAAGGGATGCAACCTTAGCCGAACGGACACCACTGGTGTCTCTTCGCGGTGATGCTCTCTTCAACACTTAGGCTATGAAAGTCTTCCCCCTACTACAAATGTGACGTTCAAAGACCTCTGTCTTGCTCTCATGGCATCATGAAAGGGCCTGATCTAAAATTGATCCGACGCCCAAAAATCGGCTGATGCTTCCCGATTGATCCAGCCTGACCCAGGACTAACCCTGCCTGATCCGGAGCCCTGCTCATGGATCTAGCACTGCTCCTCACTGATCCAGGGCTTCACGCCTGGATCCCGCCTCGGGGCCCTAAGCTTTGCGAGGCCCTCTCTCCTGGGCGCCCGCGCTGTGCCCAACGAAGGCCCCATGCATTCAATGCGAGCCAGCCAACCAGCCTGATCCAGATCATTGCAAAACTAATTCAGATCACTCTTTCTTAATCCCGAATTTATCCGGATAAGTTGAAATTTATACAGATCCTCCGACTTGGCCCTCGATCAAATAATATGGTCAAATTGGATCTGATCCGACTTTAGAAGCCTGACAACGTTCCTCAACTGGATCAAGCAGTGTCTCGATTAGGAGCGCAATCTGCAAATACCTATGAGGAACTGCTTCTAAAAGTTTCTCACCACTGTGGGCTTGTCGTGCGGGTCGCCAAGGACATTGAGTTGATGGACAAGGCCTTGGATAGAGTCGCGAAACATGAGTGCATCAAATTCTCGCCGCAACGTTTCAGCCTTGGCCTTGCAGACACGATCTACACCAACGTGGAGCATCCTAATTGAATCTCATGCTTTCTTGACAGTGGGCTTTGTGGTGAGTGAGCCTTGCATTTCTCGTAGCGCGGCCTTGCATATTGCCTTCAACGCCACTCTATCCGGTTGAAAGTCAACAGGCCTCTGACTTGCATCATTACTTTCATGAGTGCAGATCGATCATAGTGGCACGGAGTCAGAATTAAATATTTGGGTTGAATTAGGGATTGACAAAATTAAAATTTCGTTGAAATTATATAAATTTATTTTTTATATATATAATTTTTTTTTTACCCTAAAAGAATTTTAGGTGGGATTTGGGGCGGCCGCCCCATTTACACCCCCTCCATCCGCTTATGCCGATCATCATAGTTGGTGCGCGTCAGGACCGACACCCCTCAAACAGTTGATAAAATACTCTGTTTTTTTTTTTTTGCTTCTGTGTGTGGTCTTGTGAATACGAGGAGTTTGGGAACAACAAATATGCCATAAAATTGCTCCGAGATATTATCATAAATTCATACTCTGATTTTTTTCACCATTCATAAATGACAGAAAGTTTTATACTAAACACTTCATTCTGCTAACTAACAGATGCCAGCAGCAGTCTGAGTGATTTCTTCTTCTCTCCCAGCATTATTTATTGAATAGCTGTCCTAAAATCGGGGGGTCTTGAAGTTCCTTCCGGTGAATGACTGGCCGAACTTCCAGCTAGCGGGCACGACGTTCAAAGAAGTGGAGGTCCTATGGTCACTGGTTTTCACTTTGAATGAGATTGACTGTCCAACCAGAGTTACACCACACTGCCAGTTCTGCCCCCAGTTCTTCTCCATCTTCATCCACCCAGTGTTGGATCCCCTAATGCTCACGCTGATTATATCCCCGGCGCCGGCCACGTTGCTAACAAGTACCAAGTTGAACCACGGGTTGCCGTTCATCGTGAACCTGATCCCTCCCCGCTTCATGCAAGGCACCCTGCACCCCTCAAACAGTTGTGTAAGTGTTAAGCAGGGGAAGGTTGCTGGCGAAGCGACGCAAGCGGAAAATACTGTAAGCACGGATGGTAGGTACTAACCTACTGATGTCGAAAATACCATCATACCCCTGTTGTGATTCTTTTATTTATTTATAATAAATTGGAAAAAGAAAACAAACCAAAACAATGCAGCACATATATGTAAGGTAGTGAGGGTATTATTAGTATCAGGATAAGTATTATTAATTCTTATTCACAAAGATAAAATTTGTATTTGGGATTATTAATATTAATCCTACCAAACACCTTACATCAATATTAATAATGAACGTGACAAGACCTTCTTAACTATTGGCGACTAATTTAATCAGAAAAGTTAAAATCCGATGATTAAGTTTAGGAATTTAAATTGTCATTCATGGGCATTTTTAGAGTCACAAATCATGGCTTCATGGAGCATTGGCCAAATGATTTTGTTTCTCAGAGGTAAAAATAGTCATTAGAGCACAAACAAGAAGCAGAGCAGCAATGAGAGGAAGGTGATACCTGCGGTAGTTGATGGGGACAATGCCGGCTCTGTACTGGGCGAGCTTTGTGAACATGGGGACGGAGAGGTCGAAGTGGGGGCGGGGAGGGTTGCACCAGCCTCCGTTATCGCTGGGGATGGACCAGTTCGGGGGGCAGAAGTTGGTGGCGGTGATGAAGATGGAAGGCTTTCCAGGGAGGCACCACGCCCAGTTAGGCTCGTTGACACACTGTATTTCAAAGCAGGAGCCGCAGCTGAAGCCGTCGTTGAACAGGGCCGTGCTCAGAGCAGCCGTGTTCACTCCGTAGCCGGTTTCGTACAGGTTCCCGTAACCACATGCGCCTCCTGGTGCAATCCAAAATTTTTATAAGAAAAAAAGTCAAACAAGCCACATACGACAGCAAAGCAAGCAAAAGACATCAGGTTGTTGTACCCATGGTTCCAGTGGCGTCCATTTCGCCGTAAAAAGTGGCGTGGGCCTTCCGCCAGGGGCCGCCCTCGTAGGAACCGGGGACTCTAGCTCGGGAAATGGACGCTACTGACAGTAGCAGAGTCACACATGCAATGTATACGAGTCTAAAGCTTACATCCATGGCTGCGCAGCGTTCTGTTATGGTCCGAGGAGTGGCGATAATGTAGAAAAGAGAAGGGTTAAGAGAGAATGGAATGAGAATGTTGAGGAATATGAATATGAATATGAAGAGTTGGTGGAGCTAGATAGCTAATATAGCAGAAGATCATACGCAGGAAGAAACGTGCATTAATGTGGTCAAAATACATTTTCATTAAATATATTCATACTTGGTAAAAATGGAATATGGAATCAGGCAACAAATCAATGTAAATCTCGGAAAGATATACTATATCAGAATCATTAACTTATTAATTACCATTTTGATTAGGAAAATCACCATATTTATTTCCATGCGATGAATGCAGCGTAATCAAGTAATATATCAAAAGCTAAATACAGAAATGATTTGTTTTTTTTTGTGTGGGTTAAACTTGATGGAACACGTGAGCGGACGAGTTGACGCGTACAGAGGAGTAGTTTTGATTACCGTTAAGTTTGGAAGCGTGAGGGGTTGGTATTGGTCGGTTCAGGAGATGTCGTACCGCCATAAGATGAATTAAATTTTAATCGCTATGTGAACCTGATTACTTTCTAGATTAAGGATTGAGTGAAACTGGAGAATAATAAATCAAGTTTTACTCTTAATGTGATTTCCAAGTATTCTTTTCAAATTAAAAAAAAAACAGAAAAAGGGTAAGAATCGGTTGTGTGATTTGTATGGATCTCCTTCCTAGCTAGCGCCGGTGGCGGATTCAGGGCCGTTGTCCGGCTTACAAAGTGTCACGACCCGAAAAAATAAGGATCGCGATGGCGTTTGACTTGTTTTTCTGACTTTCAGTCAAACAAGCCTTGACAAAGAAAAATCAAAGTCAAAGGGTCAACATACTCTCTAAATAAAACTAAAATTCAATAAATTTAAACAAATCAAAATAAATCCACCCAAAATCTTACCCAAGTACATTGGAGCGACTACTAATGAAATGATAAATTAATTAAGATGAAGAAAAATAAAGAACTGCTGACTCCACTGGATAAAATAACTGAACGCTGGATGGCACCGTACCGAATAGCTCGCTCGTTGCTACCCAGACACCGTCGCTACTGACCGACTAATGATCTGAAAAGAAATTTTAATATTTGGGGGTGAGTCAAAAGACTCACTCTATGAGTAAACAACTCGATACGTATTTGGCGAGCCGAATGGGGAAATTTCTTTTATTTAAATTTTATTTAATATCTTATTCATAATGTGCGTCTCGCTCACCGTTCGTACTTTTATTGAGTACGTATGGGGGTTATTTATCGTCTCGTTGATAAATATATTTCTTTTATATCATATCAAATGCAATATGTCAAATGTAAGCGTGAATGCGTGACAGACAAGAACTGCGACGTAAGCCCTTTTTGGCTAGGCAGTCGTCACTGCTGATCCGGATCATGAAATCATTTATATAATAGAACGCGCTATCTTTTCGCGTAAACACAACGTCACAGACATGATGCAGCGTGTATGCACATGAATGAATGAATGCTCAATATAATCATTTCACCTTTCCACATGGGTATATTTTATGTTCGTATTGTACACATTATGCTTTAATAACGATCGCATATTTAAATTTGTACGAACAGAAATACGTAGAAATTATTTACTCACCTCTTCCGAGCGAACCCAACAATCCTTAACGCACTCGAGCAATAATAATGCTCTATCATAACCTACAATTTTACATTCTATAAGAACGACAAATAATGCCTAAAATTCATTGCTAACTCCTTACACACAGATTTAACCGTCCAACTTTGGAAGCTAATAACTTTACAGCCAGACATAACTAGCTTATGATTTTTATATCACTAGAAAGCTTGTTTCGAGATAAATAATTTAGAAACAAGAATTGCTTAATTCGGATATTGTAAACTCAAGTTTCATATCCTCAAAGTTGGATGCTTGAGCTGTCAAATTCTAACAGACAGGTTTGAACCTCTAACTTCGAAACATTATTTCTCCTTAACCAGGTGGAATTAGAAAGCATGTCATATATTCCTAGAAACTACGTTTCACCTAGAACATGTTTAAAGAAAGAACTACTCAATTTCGTTATGAGAACAAAGAGATATCTTCATCCAAAGTCAGTAGGCAAAGCTGTCTAAAACAAACAGACAACTTCCTACTCCTATCTTTAAACTCATTTATCTCATTAATCCGGTTGAACTAGATTTTGAAATTTATATGGCTGGAAAGAACTTTTTATGTAGATTAACTTAAAACTAAGAAAAACTACAATCGGATAATGGAAACTCAGTTTACAGCCATGACAAAACTGAAGAATAAAACTATTTTTCCTTAATCAAAATCGCAGCAGCTGATCAGTTACCTCATTAGGCGGCCATCTCAGCCACTCATACTTCTCCAGCTGAGTCGCTCACTCCTTACATTCCTTATGCTCCTTAAATTGATGTCATTATCTGCATCAGGAGCTGTTTCCATTGGTTTCACTTCATCTTTGTTCGTTTGCAGCCCATCATCAGTAACCCTCCTGCAAGCTCACTTCCCAGCCACCAAATCAAAATGAATCCTCACTTTATACCAAGTCAGATGATGCTCAGCCCCATCACCATCCATCTTCACATAGTAATTAGGCTCCACCCTCTTCACGATCGTACCAACCCTCCACGCACCGTTGATGTAGCCGGACCACATCAGACTCCAAAACCCTAAGCCTTCCTGCGTCTGGCGACCCCGACCTGATCTCATCTTGAACAAGTACGAAAGTTGTGACGGTTTTGCTCACGGTTTTGAGAAGAACGACTATGGAATAAGAGGCACGAGGGTTTTCGACTAATATTGTTTTTTGATGTACACGTGAAGATGAGGAGAAATTTATAGGCTCCAAATATTGTTGGCCCAGCCCAATATTCCTTTAAGTAAAACTATTTAATAAATTTTATTTTAATTATTTTATATACGATGTTACACAAAGTTTCCATCTTTTTCCTTTCCAGTAGAAAGTTTTCATCGAGCAATCTCCATTACAGAGGCTGGTGCCTCTTCTTCTGGTCGAATCTCATGTCTGGCAAGAGAATCAAGACCAACAAGGTGTTGGTCTAGGGGCATTCGGTGTTGTCTAACAATCCCAAGGTCATGGGTTCAAGTCCTGTTGGTACCGCATTTACGCTTAGATACGCTGGAGGTGCGTGTGAGCTGGCCTGCAGTGAGTATGGGCGTACACTATCAAGGTGGAGGGGGTGTGCGGCCCCTGGCCACCAAGGGGGAAATGGGGAACCACCATCGATCCCTTTAAAAAAAAAAGAATCAAGTAGTGCAGCCCTGATAAGTTAGACTACCGACCTGCGATACATTTCTTGAACTGCGCAGGTTTCCTTTTAAAAAGCTCCAAACTAGCAAGCTATATGACCGAGTAAGGCAATCACTTGGGGATGGACTAAGAGCTTTAGATGGCCAGATGGGTGCTCTCGTTTGAAAATGATGATGTTTACGTCGTTTTCATTAATAAATTAACATATTTCTTAAATAAATAATTACAAAAATTAAAAAAAAATCAGAGAAATTTTAAAGAATTATTTTAAAAGAAAAGTCCAAATAAAAAATAAAATTAATTAATTCACAAATTTATATTTTTATATTCATTAAAAATAATTTATTTATCTCGTGAACAGATTATTAAATCTGATGAACATAGCAGCTCAACTCATGAACTTATTCTCAAAATCTGATGAAAATAGTAGCTCATTTGATGAATATTTCATATGATGAAGATAACAGCTCATCTGATGAACATATCGTCTCATCTGATGAACATAACAGCTCATCTGATAAACATACCAGCTCATCTGATGACCATATCGTCTCATCTGATGAACATATCATCCAAAGGACTTATAGCTAATCTGATGAACACATTATCACACCTGATGAATATAATAGCTCATCTGATGAACATATTATCAAATCTGATGAAAATAGCTGCTCACTTGATGAACATATCATTTAGTGAACATACAAGATCATCTAATGAACATAGCAGCACATCTGATGAATATATCATCTCATCTGATGAACATAACAACTCAGCTGACGAACATATCATCTCACCTGATGAACATATCATCTAGTGAATACATTATCAAACCTGATGAATATAATAGCTCATCTGATGAACATATTATCAAATCTGATGAACATAGTAGCTCATCTGATGAACATAACTGCACATCTGATCAATATATCGTCTCATCTGATGAACATAACAGCTCAGCTGATGAACATAGCAGCTCATTTGATGCACATAACAACTCATCTAATAAACATATTGTCTCATCTGATGAACATAACAACTCATTTGATGAACATAGTAGCTCATCTGATGAACATAATATTTCATCTGATGAACATAATTGCTCAGATGATGAACATAACTGCTCATCTGATGAACATAGTAGCTCATCTGATGAATATATCATCTCATGAACATAACATCTCATCTGATGAACATAAGGGCTCATCTGATGAACATATCATCTCATTTGATAAACATAGCAATTCATCCGATGAACATATCATCTGATGAACATAACATTTCATCTTATAAATATAACAGCTCATCAAATGAACATAAAAACTCATCTGATGAACATATATATCATTTCATCTGATGAATATATCATCCAATAGACTTATAGCTAATCTGATGAACATATTAACAAATTTGATGAACATAGTAGCTTATCTGATGAACATATTATCAAATCCGGCGAAAATAACATCTCATTTGATAAACATATCATGTGATGAACATACAATCTTATCTCATGAACATAGCGGCTCATGAGATGAATATAGCTGCTCATGTGATGAACATAATAGCTCATCTGATGAACACAGTAGTTCATTTGATGAACATAATAACTCATCTGATGAACATATAGGCTCATATGATGAATTAATCATCCAATGAATACAATTAAAATTAAATAAACATTAATACAAATATTAAATTTGCGCGAGTAACGACTTGGCTGGCTGAATTTCATTTCAAGAGAAAACAATGACACTACGTTATCATTTTTACTGATTTGGTTTGTTTTCGAAGGATCATCACTTACGTGTCAAATAACCAACGTATAATAAAAAATGACGTCTCTCGAATTCATCTCCATCATCCATTTAGAACTACACAGGGTAACTTGGTCGTTAATTGTTGTATTTTATCATTGCCAAATTCATTACTTCGCCACTAAGGGTGTGTTTGGTTTAGGAAAATTTGGTAGAAAGTAATATGTGGAGGAAAATTGGTAAAATTCAATGTTTGGTTTAGATGGAAAATACGAGAGAAAGAAAATAATGTGGAAAGTTAGGAGGAAAATTAAGGTAAATTAAAAAGAGTTTTGAAACTTTACTTCAAATTTTCCATTCTAAACCAAACAAAAAAAAATAAAATGAAATCCATGATCAATTTCACTTTCCATCAAATTTTCTTTCCCTATAATTTTCCATAAACCAAACACAGCCTAAATGTTCCTATAATTAACACTGTTTATAAACAAAAAAAATCTGCTTGTGCTCGTCAATCCCCAATCAGGAATCATATTCAACGAAATGGTCTCACCTGCATGCGCTTCATGAAGCAATCAGGCCTTCTTCATGGATTCCAACATTCCCTGCGCGCATTTTCATCGAAACAGAACCAAACAGAACAAGCCTTTAACGTCATGATGCGTGGGTGTGATTCAAGAAGTTGATGAATCAGAGGAGAACAACATCCCTGTTCTTCAAGCGAGGAGGAGGAGGAGGAGCCCACCGTAGGGAGCATATGGAGAAATGGATCACCGGAAAATATATTAACAAATTCTGGATCACGCTTCTGGCATCCTTCGTCTGCTGGCTTTTGCTGGTGTTTTACTTATCCGATTACAATTCCAGAGAAATCAGCACCATTCTTCAGGTGGTCAACCGCAACAATGGGGCTGCCTTGAGGACGCGGCTACCAGGAAATAATCTAACCCTTGCTGCCGGGCTGCCGATAAATCGTACAACTCATGAAGAGTCTCTTGATAATGACCCACCTGTTCCCAGAAATCAGACCAGTGAAGCTCAAGCGGCTGAATCAATCAAAGAAATCGTTATTTCCAAGAATGGGACCACAGAGTACTATCACATTCCTATTGTGAAGAACAAGGAAGAGGATGTTCCAGCAGATAAAGAAGGCGATATTGGCCTGACGGGCAAAGAGACCAAGGAGGAGGTTGTTCCTCAAGCCAAACAACCCGAGGACGACCGGAATGCCGCCTGTGCTGGTCGGTACATCTTTGTGCACAGAATACCTCGCCGCTTCAACGAGGATTTACTCAGGGATTGCAAGACGCTTAGCAAGTGGACTGACATGTGCATGTTCTTGTCCAACAAGGGCTTGGGGCCGCAGCTGGCCAACACTGACCGAGTCTTTTCCAACACAGGCTGGCATGCAACCAATCAGTTTTCATTAGAGGTCATCTTCCATAACAGGATGAGGCAGTATGACTGTTTGACTGAAGACTCGTCCTTGGCGTCCGCAATCTTTGTGCCATTCTACCCAGGGTTAGACGTTTCCAGGTACCTCTGGTGCTGCGATGCAGCCACCAAGGACGCTGCTCCAAAGGACCTGGTTAAGCTGCTGACGAGAAGACCCGAGTGGAGGAGGATGCGGGGAAGGGACCATTTCATGGTTGCAGGACGCATCTGCTGGGATTTCAGACGACCGGCCAACTCTGACTGGGGTAGCACGCTGATGCTGTTACCCGAGACAAAGAACATGACGACACTGGTGATTGAATCCAGTCCGTGGAACAACAGTGATGTCGCAATTCCATATCCGACTTACTTCCACCCTTCCAGTGATAAAGAGGTGTTTGATTGGCAGTACAGAATGAGGAAGGTTCCTAGGACTTACTTATTTTCCTTCGCTGGAGCTCCGAGACCCGATCGGCCAGGATCCGTCCGAGACCTGATCATAGAACAGTGCAGAGAGGCCAGAACATGCTTTTTGCTGGAGTGCGGAATAGGGAGGAGTGATTGCCATAACCCCAGTCGGCTCATGAAGATGTTCCAAAGCTCAAACTTCTGTCTGCAGCCTCCAGGAGACTCATTCACCAGACGATCAACTTTCGACTCAATTTTAGCAGGATGCATACCGGTCTTTTTCCATCCCGGGTCTGCCTACGTGCAATACATGTGGCATTTGCCCAAGAACTTTAACAAGTACTCGGTGTTTATACCAATGGACCGAGTGAAGGCAGGGAACGTCAGCATAGAGGAGGAGTTGATGAAGATACCTGCAAGAAGAGTGATTATGATGAGGGAGGAGGTGATCAAGTTGATACCCAAAGTGATATATGCGGATCCAAGGTCTAAACTAGAGACCTTGGAAGATGCATTTGACATAACTGTGAAAGCAATTTTAAGTAGAGTAGAGAGGATGAGGGAGAGGATGCGTGAGGGAAAAGATGCTGTGGAGGGTGAGCCAGACGAACAAGTTACTTGGAAATATAACTTGTTTGGAGTCACTGGGAACCACGATTGGGATCACTTCTTTTCAGGGCAGATGTGAAAATGTTATCAACCACAGAGCATAGCAAGTCTAGATAGATTCCATTGTAGTAGAATATCAAAATGTTGTAGTAGAAGATACTTACTGAAGTTTGACTATGACAAACTGTGCATCCTCATCGTATCAACGCTGCTCCAGGCTGTGCATGAAAGCCCAGGCAAGCTGTTCAACAAGTAGACAAGTAAGAGCCATTCAAATCACAGGTAGAGTTAAAAGCACCAATTTTTGTGGCATAGAAATTATAGGATAGGATTTTCAACCACCAGCAAACTGCACTCTCACAAAGTGACATCATTAGAATGTTAAAGAAGTGTCCCAGAGAAGGATCCAATTGTTCCAAGACCGTCGAAACCATCATCACACCGGATAAAATGATGAAATACTGGCAGTTATCAATCACCGAAAATGGGGTCGCCAAGAATGAATCAATCAATCCACAATAGTATCTTGAAGCTGAAATTGCAGGGAACATAATAAGTAGCTGCTGCTTGAGGAAGCCATGAACTAGGGCTTGTAACAAAGAATATAAAGCTCAACCTAATAATCACAACATGAACGAACTGGACGCATTCATTGGTTGGCATCAATCATTTTCACCACAAGGTGCAAGCTAATCATTGGCTGAGGAGGTCATAACTACACCCAGGGGCGATCTAGATGTTTATGAGTTCAATGACAAATGCAATGAATACCGAAAAGCTAATGGTACTTTGGATGTGATCACGGATGAAGATGTTAAGTCCGCAGAGTTTAACCCATAACAATAAACTAGTTAAAGGCTGCAAACAGACGTAATTGTAAGAACAAGATTCCGCAGTGAGGATCAAAACAGATTTCTGTTTCTTGAGACTTCAGGAATTTCATGTTAGCAATGCAAGTTGTAAAGAAGTATGACAACAAGAGCAATGTTTGTCTTCTTCATCATGAAACATATAAAGTTTTCTAAAGAAACATGTTAATGTTGGACAGCATAGAGCTGTGTTTTCTTCAGTGGACTGACAAACTTGTTCAGTTGTGACTTAAGCTCTAACAGACGTCTCCACAGCCACCTGCTCGGTATATTTCACTTTCTCGGTCTTCTCTAGTGCTTCCCACAGCTCTGGCAGAGCTTCCCTTATGTTATGGATGCTCTCCAATGCATAATCTGCACCTTTCACCTTCTGAGATTTGCCAACCTGCAAAGGCATTTTTTAACTTCTTAAGAATTTTTCTAACAGAAATTTCACAGCTTTGAATACTTCTAATGTAAGTGTGATTGCTTACCAGAACAGTATGAAGACCAACACGTTTCCCTGATTGAATATTGCAAACACTGTCATCGAAGAAAAGCTGCAATGTAGCAACCGCATGCAAGCCAAAAAATATTTAGTACAAAATGAAGAAACAATCAATACCGATCAATAGAACAGTAAAATTTGATGGACATACGGTTCTTTGTGGGTTGATGTCAGCCATATTGAAGACTAGCTCAAATGCCTCTATAGAAGGTTTGCAGACAACAGGTGTTTTGGGATACTCAGAAGATACAACATTCTCTCCCATGATGTCAAATATATCCTGGGAGCCTGTCGGTAACACCTTTGCTAAGTCAGAGGCATTATTCACAACCCCACTGACATTTTGATTTGGATTTAGAGTCTCGAAGCATATGACAGTCTCAAAACAATCCTCGAGTCCTAGTCTGCTGAGCACGTTTGATGCATGAGCAGCATCGGCATTTGTAAAGGCCTGATTCAGAAAGACCAAATATATCTATGAAAGGTTATGCTTTGATTAAAATCCAAGTCAGCAAAAGGAGAGGGACTTACAATTTTACGAATTGGCAGACTGAGTAAGAGACTCCTCAGGATGGGATCAGGTTTTAGTAAGTCGCTATAAGCCAATTGACCATGAACAAAACTGCGACAAATATGAATTTATGATCATATCACAATCACTCCAAACAACTGGCAAACAAATACAAGGAGTGTGTTTGTTTTTATTGAACAGAATTCCATAAGGTCATGTATAGGTTTTATGAGAGGATTGGTCTGTATTTTTTATCTTTTGGAATGCAATTTTATCTTTCCATAAAAAAAAAACAAAAAACTAGCAAACAAGTAATGAGGACCAGATATATATAATACCCGTGAAAATCTTCATAGTCAATGTCATATCCGATTGCCTGACAGAAAAAGAAAATCCATTTACCAGACTGTTTACTAAAGATAATTACGGTCTATAAAATAAGTGCCTTTCACGATGCATACTCTGAGACCAGCTAGTGTTGTTCCATAATGCTTGTACAGCAAGAGGCTCAAGTCACTTGCTTTCTCCTTCTGGATGCCAAGCTTCTGAATTATGTATGCTGCCGAAGGACAAACACATCACAAATTTACACTTATTAAAACCAAACAGGAGAAGGAAGTAATAATAAAGAAGAAGCCACAAGAGGGTCAGTTCGGTGTGTAATGTGAATCAACAATTGCAGAATATGGTACTAAAAGCTAAGTGAACTTCAGTCTTAGGGTTCCAATGCAACATAAACCTTACATTATAATAATATTCTTTGTGCTCCATAAAAAAAACTGCAGAAAGCAGTAAGATATGTACCTATGATGTTTTGACCAATCAGTTTGTTCAAACCAAAACTGGAAGGATACAAGGTGTCATCTATATCTGAGAAAAGTGTCATTCATCTGAAAATCAGAACGCATATTTATGCAAAACTTAACTGAACCCAGTGATCTAAAAATTACCATCTATATGCATACCGAAAATCAAACAGTCATAATCTGTGTTCGGCGAAGGGTGCTGGTTTTCCATAGTGCCGAATCCTGCAGGGGAAAATGAATCAATCTGAAAAATAAAGAAGAAGAAGAATCAATCTTCAGACAGCCCCAAATCATGAAGCAAAATAAAAAATGAAATTCTTCTGAGAATTTTATCATTAGAACAAACAGTAATAGTTCAGAACCAAGGACTACTGATGCGATCAGTAGTGAAAATTGAAAAGGAGGTCTCTGGCACAAATTTGTCCGAGATCAGTGTTTGCAAGGTGCAGTTTTCACAAAAGTATTCAACAGATTTATCTCAAATCCCTAATGAGTGGTGATCACCCATTTCCATAAATAATGAAATTTGAAGAATAAACAAATATTCACAGACGGGGATGGAAAAAGTTGGAACCTTTTATTTTCAGCAGATGAGGGGAATAGGGCGAGTTATCAGCAGCAATGTCGCAAGATGCGGAGAAGATGGGAGAGGCAGAGAGGCGAAGTTGCGCAATAGGTGAGGAGGTTTATATAGAAAAAGAGAGATGGCTTCGATGGAAGAAACATCGACAGAAGTATCAAAGGGAAGGCCGCGTTCGGTTTGCATTTATTACCCACCAATGAATTTGTTGCTGGCTATGCACACCTCAGTTTCTGTTCTACCAAGTCATTATAACTGCACATAGAAGCTTCTTTCTTTCTTTTGTTCATCCCTATAGTCAAACATCAACAAATCATATGCCACCACGTCACGTATGACCTTCCTACAGTTCCGGAGTTTTTTTTTTAAGCCCTTAATGAAATTTTTTTTCCAATTGGGCACTAGCCTTGCAAGAAATTTTTTACTGAAATAATCTACTTTTTGACGAACCGCGGTTTCAAACAATGATTGATTTAAATTCACTCGAAACTAGTATTGGACTATCATACAGACAGATGAACGAATATCAATTTTAAACGGGCCTTAAAAAAAATTTTCATTAAGCGCCAAAAAAAACAAAAACTCGCAGTTCCTTGAGCTCCTCTCTCGTCTTCATTGGTTTGCGCCTTGTTATGTGGAATAGCTTGCTGGCTTTCTTTTGTTTTGACTTTTGAAACACGGAAAATGTTTACTGACGCAGACACGTAGAGGCAAAGCAAACATGTTGCACATGAGACCCCTTCCAGATTCGGATAGACATATTCATGGTCAATTTATCTGGAAACATTAGAGAATGTCAGTCATAGAAACTTCGACATCAGAAAAATGAACCATCTTGTTTATGAAAAGGAATTGTACAAGCCTTTCCAGTTGGTCAGAGAAAGCGGGTGTTTACTGTTTTGTGTATAATTTACAAATCTTAACCAATAATTGACTGAGATTATGTTTCAAATCAAATCAGGCTGGAACCACATTTGGGTCTAATGGAGTCGACCCATCGTCCTCTTCGGCTGGAGCTAATGTTGCAGTAGCCTCTGCACTTTCCGCAGCTTGTGCTTGAAACCCTTGCTTGAACACGTCATAGTTGGTTGCTTCGCTCGACTGGAAAGGTCGCTCTCCCAGTACTCGGATCAGGTCATCCTGATGCAGAACTTCCTTCTCCAGCAACAGCTCGGCAATTTGAGCCACCTGTTCTCTGTGCTCTTCTATTATCTGAACGGTCTTTTCATACGCCTTGGCTATCCATTCTCTGACTTCAGAGTCGATGATATCACCCGTCTTGTTGCTGTAGGGCTTCACCATCTCATATGAGTCCTCCTTTGGAGGGAAGGACAGAAGTCCCACCTTTTCACTAAATCCGTAGACAACAACTTGTGCATATGTCATTTTTGTTACTTTTTCTAAGTCGTTTTGGGCTCCAGTTGAGATTTTCCCAATCAAAACCTGCATTGCCAGACCATAACAATTATTAAACTAACACACACATTCTGAACAATCGCGCTAACAAGTGACTACTTAATAAGGCCAACATGCCTTTTTAAACATTCAAAAATGCAGCCTGGAAATGCACAAACCCTGAAGAACGAGTACGACCATCCAATTGAGTAAGCAATGCAGACACTACGATTGTAAAAAAAACAAAACTTGTACTAGCAAAGTAAAGGAAAAGGAGATATGAAAAATGCCCCGACCATGGACTGGGTAAAATCCTTCATAACAATGGGCAAGATACAGCCACCAAAGGTAAGTACTAAATACACTCATGATTGCTCCCAACTGCTTATAAATGCACCAAGTTTTAAGATTTACACAAGAACAAATCTTAATCTGTTCTGAGTTGATCAAATCATCCATGTTCAAGCAAACACATCATCTATCCATTCATAAGCTAACAGACGCAATACCTGTTCAGCAGCGCGACCACCAAGGGTCATGCATGTCATGTCAAAAAGCTGCTCCTTGGTCATCAATAAGTTCTCATTCGGAACATATTGGGCAAACCCCAGGGCAGCTGTTCCTCGAGGAACAATTGTAACTTTCAGCAATGGTTCTGCATGTTCAAGGAACCATCCAGCAACAGCATGACCTGATTCATGGTAAGCAACTGTCCGGCGTTCCAGCTTACTTATTACCTACATGACAAACAAAGGTAAAAAAATCATTTCAGAATGACAGACTGGGATGCATATTATGATATATGTCCCAAATTGTCCATTGATGTTCACAAGATAAGATCCCACCCAGGTGTAAAGCGCCACAATGATGAATTACCCGGTTTTTCTTCTCAAGACCACCAATGATTCTATCTATAGCTGCTTCAAAATCATCCATAGTTATTAGCGTTCCCTCTTTTCTGGCAGCAATCAAAGCAGCTTCATTACAAACATTAGCTATGTCTGCTCCAGCAAATCCAGGGGTAAGAGCTGCAAGCCTCTGAGAGTAGAAAGAAGGCTCCTGATCAAGCTTCAATTTTTTCAAATAAATCTGAAAAATTTGCTCCCGTCCCTTAATGTCAGGTTTGTCAATTGATATCTGACGATCAAAGCGACCAGGCCTGAGCAAAGCCTTATCCAATATATCAGGTCGATTTGTTCCAGCAAGTACAACAACTCCAGCTGTTGTCCCGAATCCATCCATCTCCACAAGAAGCTGGTTAAGTGTACTTTCACGCTCATCATTAGAGCCTGATAATCCTCCCCGCCCTCGTGCTCTTCCAATTGCGTCGATCTCGTCAATGAAAACAATGCTGGGAGCACATTGCCTTGCTTCCTGAAATAAATTTCTCACCCTGGCTGGACCAACACCTACAAACATCTCCATGAAATCTGAACCAGAGATGGATAGAAACGGTACACCGGATTCCCCAGCAGTGGCTTTCGCCAGAAGGGTTTTTCCTGTTCCTGGAGGCCCGACTAGAAGAGCACCCTTTGGAATTTTTGCGCCCAAGTCTTCATACTTTTTAGGATTTTTGAGGAAGTGCACAAATTCCATTATCTCTTGTTTTGCCTCATCACAGCCAGCTACGTCTTTGAAATAAATCTACAGCATCCCACGTGAAGATCAGTTTTTAATGCCTAAGTATGTCTATGCTGTGATATGCTATGTGTTGAATATACAGTAGCTTATATAGTTACAGTAAGAAACAACAATGCACAGTGAATATGATATCTAACCTTATTCTTGGCGTTTTTATCCACTTTGGTAACATGCGCCTTTCCAATATTAAATATACCACGGGCACCTTTTCCACTGCCGCCGCCAACACCCAACCCACCTTGCATTTTTCTACCCATATAAAAGAGAGTTCCCAACAATAAGATGGTTGGTGCAAACCTCATCAGCTCCTGATACCATATCATCTCAGATGAGTAAGTGACCGGAATGTAGTCATGTGGATCAGTCCCCAATGCTTCTTGAGCTTCCTCGAGTTTCTCCTCAAAGGACTCAACACTTCCAATAGTGAAATAGTATTTATACTGTCCACCTTTTCCTTTTGACGAGCTGTTACTGACTTGTCCTTGGGCTGAATCATCACTAACTGTTTGAACGAGTGGCGAAGACCTCACATAAACTTTGGCAACTGATTTATTGGTAACTACAATGTGATCGACCAGACCAGGTTCGAGAAGTTTATTTTTGAACTCTTGGAAACTAATCTGAATGAAACAAGTCAATGCAAAGTGAACAGCTTGAAACCAATTGTCCTAAATAATTCTAAATTATTTATTCTTTCTTTCCCAGATAAGGATCATAGTTACCTGCTGTTGTTCTTTGGGACCAAATGAGAAGGAGGAGAGAATGAGTCCAATAGCAAGAAGTGGAGTGAGAAAATTTTGAAATGTCTTCATAAAAGAATCTTGAAAGCTACTTTGATCGTTGGTATTTGATTCCTCTGAAAGTATATTGGTAAATTATATTTGAGCTGTGACGGGAATCATAAGAACTTAAAACTGCTTGAAGGTGTAGCAAATGAGAACAGTAGAAGAAGCTAATGAGATGACTGAAATGCATTATATTATTAAGATGTAAGATTGCATATATACACAGTGAACTTATGTGAGGAGAAATACACTATATGTATATGGCAGTACACCATTTTTGTTCACCTTTGGACTCAGATTTCTGCTCACTTTTGGGGATCTCCTTCTTGTTCTTAGGGTAAAAGTTCTCATAATCTGGAAATGAAAAAAAAAAAAAAAGTTACAACACATGGAAAGAGTAAGCGGAAAAAGAAAAGGTGAATTGCAAATTGTGAAGATGAGAGATAAAGTTGCAAACTTTTCTTATTATTTGGGGTTTTGGTGGAGAAGAGGCGATGGAGAGTGGGACTGGCGACAGGGTAGTTGAAATCAGATAGACGGGAAGTTGAGTTTGAAGCAGCAATATAGCTCCGCAACAGGCCGGGCAGCTGCCCATCCAATCGAATAAGATAGTGCTGCTGCGAACACGACCCTTGACCTAAAAGGCCCAATCTCCGACCACTCAACAGCGAATTCTGTCCCTAATTCAAAAAGCAGCCTCATTACGCAAGTAGGTCGGATCAGAACACGAAGCACAAAGATGTGCAAGAAATTATGAATATCAAATTAACCAAAAGAGGCACAAACAAAGTAAACGTACTCCTCTGGATCGGGAGGCGGAGCGCCCCAGCTTAGAAAATATCATGACGACGCCGAGAGAGTGATCTGTCAGCAGCACAAGGCCCAATGAAACACTTGATGACTCGGGCTGGCTACTGGAGAGATGAGATGAGATGAAAGGTGCGGTGCGGTGCGATGATGAAATTATATTCTTCTGGCTGGGTTGGTTCCTTTCCTTCAATTGGACGAAGTGGATGAGAACAGAGTCTCTCGGATTCGATTTATTTTACTATAGGGGGGTCTATTTGAACGTATATTTACTATTCGCAAAAGAGAAGGATATTTTCGGAGATATTTAAGCCAACCCTGTTGGAAAATAAAAACCTGGAGTTTATTCCTACATATTAGTGCCGGATTTTGACGGGAAAATTAAAATTTAATTGAAATTAAATATGTAAATTTATTTTTTATGTATATAAATATTGTTTTACATGAATTTAGATATTATAAGTGGATTTCGGAGGGCTCGTGGCTCATTCTCTACCGAACCTTGACGTTAAATGCTAGTTATACAGTACAGACCATCGGCTCTTATTAGTAGAGTCGAAATTGTTCATTATGCCCTGATTGAAAATTATGATTTAAAGGTAAAATTTAGCTTATGAGGTTAAATGATCTTTCATATAAATTGTGTTAGTAAATGCCAACTTCTGGGTGCAGGTAGCATTGCTCAAACACACAGGAGACAGTCGTTCGTTTATAGTCTTTGTCAATTCTTGTCCAGCACGAGTGGATGCTAATTCGCGACGTAGGCATACACGCAATCCCAAACAACACCTCTGACTTTATTTTATTTTGAAGAAAATATCACATTATAATATTATGGGGAAATTTTTTTTGCTGTTTTTTTCTTTTATAAGGTAAGTACTAGTTAGTATTAGTATTATGTAGTGTTAGATTTATATGACTTTTTTTTAAGTTTTTAGTATTTTCAAGATTTCTGGATATTTGAGGTTTGGGATTTTTAATTTTCAGATTTAAATTTAAATTTTTTAAAATTTTAGATATATAAAATTATGTTATAAACATCATAAAACATTAAAATAATGTTATTGATGATTATTATGTCTCGTCAAATTTTATGGGGGTAACGTCATCAAACTTATTCACCAAGCAACACTCTCGAGCCGGGCCGAACCAATGCTCGGGGCACGCCCATCCAAGGAAAAGCCCAGTAAGGATTTATCCTCCACTGCGCGGCGCTATCCAATCCCGATTCCCAACTGCAATTGTATGCCTTCTCCTTCTCGCTTCCAATTGGAGTTTTCGCCCAGTATGTATCACGCCGTCGATCTCCGGTAGAGCTCTGCCTCCATCTCCTTTCTCAGGTAATTAAAAACAATAATGGACTCAACCACCACCACCTCGGGATTTCTCCACTCCGGAACTACTAGTCTACTTGGATTTGGTAGGATAGAATGCAGCAGCAAGCAACCACCTTCTATCAGGCATTTTCCCAAACAGTTACCGGGCTGTCTTGCCATTTCAAATTCTCTCCGCCCGAGAAGACATGCGTTGCTAAAGTCGTGTTTCGGGAAACCTACACGTCCGCTTAAATCCTCATTCTCCATCGCTGCAACTTCGGGAACGCAAGACTTGCCACTGCTGGAAAAGGTCAAGGCTTTTTCATTTGACTCGTTGAAAGAAAGCTCGCTTGGGTTGACTCCTTTTGATGTTTGCAAATGGGCAGGGATAATTTCTGTTGCAATCGCAGCTACCAAATGGCTCGTGGGTCTACTCTTCAATCCCTTCTTCTGGATGTATTTCAGTTGGACATGGATGTACTGGCCTTCGCTGTCAGCGCTTACCATTGGGATTTATGGTTCGTTTTGTTTGCGCAAGCACTACATAGGTCAAGCTTCAATCTTTGAGCAATTGGCCATTGCTACTTCCGCCATTACATGGCTAACTCTAGTCCCGCCGGGCTTTCTGAATGGTTTCCTTGAAGGTTGGCCTCTTGTGTTCTTTTTGGTCTACCATTATTTCTTCTTTCTTAACGTTACCGTAAGGAAGCGTCAGTATGGTGATTATTATGCTAGAAAGCATGATCCCAAATGGGATGTGAGGTTGCCCACTTGGTGCCAGTCTGTGTTCTTTGGTGCCGTCATGGTTGGCCATTGGCTCGCTGCAATGGAGGGGCCAGAGTTGCATATGATTCCTGGAGGTTGGTGGATCAATTCTGGCATCTGGCTTCTCATAATGTTTGTGATTTTCACACATTACTATGCCACCGTATTCCTTGCAAAGTATGTTGACAACACTGCTGAACCAACTGCTGTGGTCCAGTTTGGGCCATATCGTTCAGTAAGGCATCCTTTATATGCTTCCACGATGCTTTTGTTTGTGAGTTACTTTGTGGCACTCAGGGCACCCCTGAGTATGCTATATGTGATTGCTGTATGTTTAACGTACTACGGGCAGAAAGCCAAATTGGAGGAACATTTGATGTTGGAGGCGTTTGGGGATCGATATACAGAGTACATGAACAAGGTGAAGTTCAAGTTTATTCCTTTCATTTATTAGTCTTGGTCCAGGTACGCCATTGCTGATTTTGGCGGACCATCAAGTGTTTGTATCATGTTGTTTGCCTATAAAAGACATCCCTTGAGGGACAGTGAGAATTATGTATCAGTTGACTCATATGGATCTCAGTGGTATAAATGCTACTCTTATTGGTGGAAGCAATTGCTATCCATTACCATCCATTGTCATTTGTGTTTTTTTTTTGGGGTTAATTCCTCTGATATTTCAGTGTATCTTCTTCATTGTTTTCCAACTTACAGTCCAGTAGATTTTCATTTTAATTATGACCTTGGCAGACTTGTATTTGGAGACTGATAATGAAGGACTTGTGCCAATTCTCTAATTTTTGGATCATCTTTGATGTCTAGTTTACACTTTGTTTGAGGCTTGTGGTATTAGTAGATGGATTATTCCTTGTCCTTTCGCATGTTGTCTCATTTACTTGTTTGCTGTTGAAAATATAGTTACTTATATTCACATGTAATAGGCCATGGCTGCTCTGAAAATATTACATGGGTAGTTTCTACAAGAGCTGCCGGCAAGAGGAAGTGTACTCTTCCTTTTAAGACATTTCTATGCAGGAACTTTTTAATTTTCCTACTTATTTTGATAGCACTAAATATCCAGGACGCTACTGACAGTGATTCAGATATAGGGTAACATACAGAACTCAATGGGGTTTCACACAGCCCCATCGAACAAAAATACCATGGTGTCAATGTGATACTTTCTTGTTTAGTTTTGAGTATTGGCTGGGGTTAGTCTTATGGGCAATCCCAGTTTTGGTACTGGGAACGGACCATACTGGATTCCATCCTCGTCTCGCACAACTTGCCACCTGCAACGATTTTCAACACAAATAAAATAAACTGATAACCAGGAATATCTACGCATACTTTTCATACCTGTAAGTGATTGTGAGATGATGGAGCAGGATGAGCATTTCCAACTTGGCAAGCTCACTGCCAGGGCAGGAATGAACTCCATTCCCAAATGGCATGAATGTGTGTGGTCTGGGTGGAACCTCGAATCTTGAGGGGTCAAATTTTTCAGGATGAGAATACAAGTCTGGGGAGTGATGTATGGTTCTGAAGAGAGGAAGAACCTTCCATCCTTTTGGAATGAAGTATCCCTCGAATTCAAGGTCTTCTACTGCCTCCCTGAAAGTGAATGACAGTATGCTTGCAGATCTAAGTGTCTCCTTAATTACTCGAGTGGTGAAGGCCATTAATCTGGTATCACTCCAGGTAAGCTCTCGATTCTCTTGTAGTATCTTACATCTGACTTCCTCCTGTTCTTTCTGCCGTTCAACAGATACTATAGTTATTATTATTACCTGCTACTGATTTGAACGCACACTTAAGCAAGTGAATGCTTCATATTGTTCAGAGTGAGCAAAGAAACTCAGAATCACCTTGACAGCTTCGAGCAAATGCTTATTGTCGTGGAGATACTTAAGAATCCAGGTGAGGATGCTGGCCGTGGTGTCATGAGCTGCGAAGATGACGCCGATTATGTTATCAGCGATCTGGGAGTCACTAAGATTGTGGCTATGGCCTTTGCTGCTAGCTGCTGCCAGTAAGACCCCTAGCAAGCCACCACCAACTCCAGCCTGTCTTCGTTTATCGATCAGTTTCCTCAATGTCTCATTCAGAAGGTTTCTTGCCTGGAAAATATAAAGTGCAAATATGTTGTAATTGTAATTTTTTTTCAGTGGATAATTAAAGACCATATGAAACTGCTTATAGGGTGTGCCTTCATGGCTCTGTGAAAAGGGGTTCCAGGGAGATCTAGAGGCATTGAATTGTAACCCTTTTCTAACTGCAGGTACAGTTGTTTGATTCCTTCCATCTCAACTTCCTGCTTGCTGCTGCTCCCAAACGCGGATATCATTGCCACTTCGAATGCATACTGCGAGAAAATCAAAAGTAGGGAACCAAAGTGAGCCATATGTTGATAAGAAGATATATAGGGAACAATAAGAGGTGGAAGGTGCCTGGACAAGCAGGGCTACATCTTGAACTCACTCTTTTCATCTCTCGTAAGGTGTTGATGGTGGTGCACTTCTCCCAGGCACTTAGGAAACTGAGAACGATCCGCTGGATCTCGGGAACTGAATCTCGGATCCTGGTGGGATGAAAGGAAGACTGGACTAATGTCTTGAGGTTGGAGTGATAATCCCCTTGGTGGAAAAAAAGTGCTTGTGGGCCTATCATCTTCTCTTTGCTGGGAGGGTAGGTGGGCTTGAAGAGATGAGCTCTGCTAACCAGAACGCTCTTGGCGGCCTCTGGACTGGAGATCATCACGCAGGGACACCCCAGTATGTGGGTCTTGAATATATCTCCGTAACTGTGAGACCCACAGACAAATTAAACACGGCACATATGATTGGCGAGTTAAGAGATCATGCAAGAAACTACATGCACAGAGTTTCCAAGTCCAAGAGTGCAGATGGAAATAATTAATAATGTTATTGAAGTAGAGTTGATTGGAAGTAGGACCGTTTGAGTCTGGTGGCGAAGAATGTGTCGGGGTTCTGAGTGTAGAGCCTTAGGGTTTCGCCAATGTAAGGCCAGCCCATGGAACCGGGTGGTAACTGTAGCCTCTGGCTGTTGTTCTCAACAGATTGCCAGCGTTGACAAACCCATAGGTGAATGATGACCAGTAGAGGTAAGAACGTAAGAAGCAGAAGTAGGATCGAGGAATTTCTTGGACCATAGAAGGGTCGCATTTGTTCATTGACGGAGCAGCTCGGGTGAAAATTATTCTGTTCGGGTTGGAATCTGAACCGCAATGTGCGAAGATCCATAATGTATTTAGTAAATCGAACAAGAACTAACTGCAAAGAAAAGTAGTCTGGGGTCTGAATAACAAGCAGCAGAAGCATGCAGTAGCAGCACAAGTAGGTGTACATGGGAGATGGCGAGAATAGGCCGGGGACAAAGAAGTTGTAAGCTTTATATAGGAGGATGCATATGCATGCCCTTTGGCCTTTGGCGAGGGGAAGAAAGTAGGATGAGGAGATATTTTTAGACACACGTCGGGACTATTTTTGGTACACCTAGCACTTCATCTCCATCCCACCTTTAAATTTGTATTTTGTATATTCTAATGGTAAATGAGCATGCCAGGGCTGTAGCTACGTGAGGAGATGGATCTCAAATTTTGAAAGACTGTGTATGGGCTTTGTATGTAACTAACAAACTAAACCGCACCGATTTGTTTAGTTATGGAAAGTTTGAAGATTCCCAACATCAATCCATTAGCTATCCTTGAGAGAATGCACTGCGGGGGGAAATGGCCATTTTGAGTCGACACAGGAATAATGACAGCTGTAACCTCAATCTGGTCATATCACCGACGCCCACACACCGGATCATCCCATCAGGAATTTCTTGATTTGAAATTTAACTTGTCCTTCACGCTGCTGCTATATATGTCTGGTCTTTATATAATCTCTCCATTTTTCTTGCAAGATCAGGTGTCTTATATACATAGTGATCAGATTCAAGATGCATACTGTATACATTAGTATCCATCCATGTGTGTTGCAATACCCGGTTATTATATTCGTTCTTCTGGAATAATCTATTGAGGCTGTGTTTGAGATACAATAGTGAGCACAAAATCCTAAGTCGGCCGGCCAGAAATATAAAATGTCTTTCTAAGGAAAGAGTTACAACGACGCGAGTGAAACTGTCTGGGATTTGTGCCGCGCAGCAGCTCATGAATGAATGGAGGTATCTAGCTGCTTGCTCGTGAGTTACTTGTTGTGGATGAATGATGGTCCAGCATCTCATCTACCTCAGGGAATAAGAATGGGGAATCGAACCACTATAGCATCCTTACTCACGTACATACGTGTCTGTAAGCAAAGCAATATAATGAAGGGGAACATGCGGTGCGCAAAACACTTGCACATTTTTCTGTATACTTCCCTATAATTTTTGTGCCCACACAAATAATAGGCGGATCCACTCGAGCGCCGCCCCTCGAATTCCACCTAAAATTCTTTTACCTATGATAAAAAATAAATTTATATATATAAAAAATAAATTTATATGTATAATTTTAACGAAATTTTTAATTTTTTCCCTTCAATTTCAACCCAAATTCTTAATTATGTAATTTTATCCTTCCCCGAAAAAAAATTCTGACTAGTTATATATTATCTTTTGTTACATATATTACCCTTGAGCTAGAATCGATCTGGGTCAGCAACATAGTTCACCATCTTCATCTGATTGGTACAAATTTAGGCCTGTGAGGTCACGTTGTAGGTGTCTCATATCATATATATATATATACTGCTAGCTTGCAAGAGAAGCAGATTTTCATTGAGTAGCTAGTCAGGGCTTGGTTTGACCGATTGATAATATTAAGCAAAGTAGCATGTATAACAGTGTAATTGAATTGAGAATGCATATTGACGCATGGCCTGTAAATATATTTATATATCACCGTGAAAATAAAGTTCTAAGAATAAATAGTAATAAGAAGAAATCAGAGCCTCACGAGAAATTGCATGCACCTGAAACTCGATCACGGAATCCATAAATATTATAGTATGGTACTCCCGGATTAAGGAAAAAACGGTTGACTCAATAATTAGCTATCTAATTAGTGCTTCTATTTAATTCTCTACTATTATGCCTCTTAGGGTACTGAAGGATGGTAATTGACACGTGTAGTTGTTATGTGGTTACATGAGTAATTAATAAGGTTTATTAATTAATATTTTTGAAATTAAATTTGTATTGGGATTGTTGAGTGACAAGTAAAAAAAGATAAAAAAAATTCGATTAAGTGACAAGTAAAAGAGGACAGAGGGAGTATGAGATTACAGTATGAGTTCTCTCTCAAATTGAGTGCAATTTGAAGAGAGGTGGCTACCATGCACCAGCATGCACTCAAGCTAGCTAGCTAGGAAGCCGACACGGCGGTGATCTCAGTCCGCATCCATGCACAACAAGTCCATATACTATTCTGCAGTACAGCTATAGCTAGCTGGCAAAAAGAGGCTAGCTCACTTTTCCAAGACTTAATAATATTCACTGCTGAATATTGATCACTGCAGCTGCAGTAGTAATAAGTGTCCTTCAGGTCAGGACGTGTGTGGTATCAAATTAACAGCATGCACTAGTTCCTCCATATATATCGTCTGCTTTACTCATTTAATTGTGATTTCATGTTTTACGTGTTATTTGACAGGGACTCTCTTCGTCCACACCTACTTGCATTTTATTTTTTGGAGATTTGATGAGAATAAATACCTGAAGGCTTTGTTTGATTTAAAGAAGAGTTTTGAGTGAAAAGAAACCGTGAGCAAAATAAACTTTTATGTGAATCTTATTTTCTTTTTAATTATGATGTTTGGTTTAGTGTGGAATTAATACTTACTAATTGAATACAACCTTTTTTAATTAATTTATTTTACACAGCTGATTTATTGTGTTTGATTTAGAGAAAATGAGGGGATGGATGGGGAGAATGTGAGGAAAAGTTGAAAGGGAATTTTATCTGTGGTTAAGAAAAGTTTGGAGACAAAAAAATTAGGTGCAAAATGGGAAAGAAAAATTAAAAAGTGTTTTCATATTTTCCTTTTCATTTTTTAACTCAAAAAAAATAAGAAAAAAATTGAATGAAATCCCTTGGAGATTTTTCATATTCATCCTCATTCTTTTCTTCAATTTTTCCTAAACAAAGAGAGAAATGAATTTTTATTTGATTTCATCACATTTTCCTCATATCTGGTTTGAATGAAAATTTATGGGGCAACATAT
>NQLW01000075.1:497611-526097 GCA_002312845.1 Kalanchoe fedtschenkoi
TACCTTCCGACATGAAGACTGGTGCACGAAAATCTGAGTTGCTCGAGTTTGATACAGAAGTATCCACTACGACATGAAGATTGGAGAAGACGATGACTAAACTCGTGTACATACGAGATTAAATTAAAAGATATATTGATCGATAAGAGAGAGCAAATAAAGGAAGAAAAAAATATTCTGGAGATATAAAAGAGATAAATAATGATTTGGTGTAAATAAGGATAAGCGCAGATTTAGGAAAAAAATTTAACTGCATTTATTAAAGATAAAATCATATACTATTTTATTAAAACTAAATAAATCATAATCCGTTGGATGAAACAAAATCAATGAATATTAATAGTTCACAGTTTACAAATCCAAAGTGGTTTTCATTTTATCCACATTCTATATATATATAGGGGAAGGATCCGTTGAGAACCTTCTTACATTGAGAACCGTTGTGGACAATTTTGGACCAATCATTTTATCACATTTTTTAAGTGTATTTATTATTTGACACTCATTAAATGTAATATATTTGGAAAGTGTATTTATGTATTATATTTTATTAAGTATCGTTAATGTTTTAATATTTTGTTCTATATTTTACAATTTGATCATTGAATATTGATTTTTTAAAAATTTTTAATCAATGTTCACCATCGTGTATTACGTATTTTGTAGGCTTTAGTGAATATTTTTGCAATTTTTGGTAGAGAACATTTTTTCTGAATTTTTATGACATTTCTTTTTTTATTGTGTTAGTGAACGTTGATGGTGAACATATTCACTGTCAAAACCCCGTTCATTTTAGTACATTGTAAAAACAGATGTTCACTATCTAAAACATTACTCAAATTCATAACAAATATAAAAAATTCAGTCATTTTCAAAATTTAAAACCATATATGTTCACTATTCAAATATGTACAATAATGGTGAACATATAAAATTTACTAAAAAATCAACAATTATAATGATGAATATTTGTTACTAAAAATAAGTGATTATGAGGAGAGAGATAAAATAAGTGATTATGAGGAGAGAGATAAAATCAATCAAGAGTAATTTGCTCCAATAAATATCACGATAATTAAAGATAATATGTTACTAAAAATAATTAACAGGTATATTAAATGAAGTTACAAAAATAAATTTATAATGATCAAAACACGGTCGTTTTACGCTGAAAATGATTGGCCCAGAATTATTCACAAGGTTCTCAACTTAAGAAAGTTCTCAACTGATCCAACCTCTATATATATATATATATAGATATATGAATGGATCAAATGAAAATCGATGTAAACTATGAACCATTATTATTCTTTGATCTTAAATCATCTAGCGGATATGATTTAATCTTTTTAATTTAATTTTATATTTTTAATAAATTCCTAATTATAAGTTAACAAATCTCCCGTATTAATGGAGAGTAAATTTCTCTCATATCATCATTATCCCTTTATTATCTCTCATATATTTTTTATTTATGAGTAGAATCATCATCTCTCATCCATATTTTCTCGCACCTCCATATTTCTTCTCCCTCATCTCTCGCTCACCATAACCATCCGCGCCAACCGAACTCAGTCCTGATCCGAGCTTCCTCTCAAAGCCACTCCTCTCACCTAGCCAAAGCCGCCTCAACCGGACCAATCAGACACCACCACGAGTCTGAATCCGATCTAGATTTGAGTGGATCCACCCCTCCCACCAGCTCAAACATCAGAGCAACACCTTGATATGAAATTCATTAATGAAGATTTGTCAGATTTGTGCTGTGATGTCATATCGTTTGAAGATAAAGAAGGTCGGTGATGGTACACGATTAGTGATGCACAGTTTTTCTGAACCCATTGGTACACATCAAATCTCATGCGGATGACACACAAGACATCCATCATGAAATGTGTTGTTGGCTACATGTCACGACTCGAAATGTGGATCGCGATGGCGTTTGACTTGTTCTTTGACTTTTAGCCAAACAAGCGTCGATGAAGAAAAGTCAAAGTGAAATATTCAGCATACTAACTAAATAAATTGACATTTAAAATTTATATTATTCAAAATTAATTCAGAATCTTGCCCAAATACATCGGAGCGACAACTAAAGGGATGACAAAGTAACAAAAAGTAAATAACTACTGACTGAAAGAAACTAACTAAAGACTGGATGACACCGTACCGAAAAGCTCGCTCGTTGCTACCCAAACACCGTCTCTACTGACCGACTACTAATCTGAAAAGAGAATTTAAATATTTGGGGGTGAGTCAAGAGACTCCGTGAGTAAACAACTCCTACGTAGATCAATGATTTGAGTATATACTGATTAATAAATAAAACACGGTCGTTTTACACACAAAATGATTGGTCCACGTTTGTTCATAAGGTTCTCAACTTAAGGAGGTTCTCAACTTATCCACCCTATATATATATATATGGGAGGGATCCGTTGAGAACCTCCTTATGTTGAGAACCGTTGTGGACAATTCTGGACCAATCATTTTATACATGAAACAACATTGTATTAATTAGTGTATTAATTATATGATTTCCTTTTTCTAGTTTATTTGTTATGACTTATTGATTATATGAGATTCATTTTTGTTTGAGGTTCATTGTTTTTCTTATTTATCAAATTTATGAATTTATAGCGAATATTTTACTGAGTTTATATTTTCTGAGTTATAATTTTGTAAAATAATTTTTAGAATAATAAGTATATAGTGAATTTTCGGTTTATTGTAGTTAATATGTTTCTGAGTTTGTAGGAATACTTTTTCACTGTGGCAGTGAACATTAATAGTGAACATGTTCTCTGGTATCAAAACCCACATAAAATATCAAAAATTCAGTAATCTCAAAATATGAGAACATGTTCACCATTAAAACAATGATGAACATTAAAGCAGAAACTTAAACAATTATAATGGTGAACATTTGTTCACCAAACCCATGTGCACTATAAAAAACTCACGTAGATCCAATTCTGAACAACCTAGATCGGTGAATATTGGCGGTGAACATGTACACCATTGTACATGTACACCATTCAAGTATGTACCAAAAAATGGTGAACATGTTACATATTAAAAGAAAATTAAATATAATCAATGGTGAATATTATTCATCAAACTCTTTCAACAACAATTCCGAACTAAGTGGAAATTGTGATGAGTTGTTTACACTAGGAAGGCGAAGAACCGGTTGCTGGTGGCGGTGTTGCTCTCTGACGATGGCGGATACGGATTCACTGATGCGAAGCTCGACTCCAGTGGATCGAGATGAAGATGCGCAGTATTTGCAGGGATGTCAGGGGAGGCCTTCTTGTCGTCACTCGCTCAAGTAGTACCGGAGTCGATGATGGATACAAAACTGAAATTCACTATGAGGCTCAGACATATTCACTATGATTTTAATCAGAGAATAAAACTCAGGTTCAATGTGAGGCTCAAACAAATTCACTCTGATTTTAGACAAGAAATCCATATAGGATATTCAAACACAACTCCACAAACTACAATCTCAGTCATCAAACCCAAACTTAACAACACAACATCAACTCATAAAAATCTAAAAACAAAAAATACCCATAAATATAGGGCTGCTACTGCCAAATTTCTCCAGACCCGGAGTCATGAATTGAAGCCTATGTAGCTTCATCTCCTCAGTATTTTCTATTAATTTTTGCAATATTAAATTTAAAACTGTTCATCAAAAATTAGTTCAAACAAAGGTAGACAAATTCCAGCTTTTCGTTTTTAGCATAAAAAGAGGAAAATGATATTTGGAGATACTGAATCTACATGTTGAAAAACATAAATCAATTACTACGCAGTCCGGTGGCTCTGAGAAACCTGATTCCCGAACTCAAAAACGGTAACAAATCAAAAAGAAGAAGAAAATAAAATCTAACCAACTATGCGACAAAAGAAATACCAAGAAATAAACATAGATAAAGAGATGCGATTGAACCTGAGGAAGTTGAACGAGAGACGAAATTACACAACGGGAGAGATGAACGAGAGATGGTTGATGGTGATGATTTTTTCAATCGGCTCGAGATCTCTCTACAGCCATGGCGGACACGACAACATGGTGAGTCACCGTTAATCCTCGACCAGTGACCTTGGGTGCGACAGGGTGGCAAGGTGGGCTGCACCGCTGAGTTTAACGGGAAGGGTGGTGATAATGTATCTTCATGTAAGGTTTTGGTTTGGGATGAGACGGGAGAAGGATTTAAAGCAAAATGAATTAAACTTGATTTGGAATTAAACTTGATTTGGAAAGAATGAGATTGAGATAAAAGAGGATGAATATATTAAATATATAATTGAACTTAATTACACCCCATGAATCAAGTCGAATAATGAATATATCTTATTAAATATAAAATAACTAAGCATAATAAATAAAGTTACAAAATAAGGTAACGTAGTGATCAAAATACAGTCGTTTTATGACCAAAATGATTGGTCCATATTTGTCCACAAGGTTCTCAACTTAAGGAGGTTCTCAACTGATCCACCATCTCTCTCTCTCTCTATATATATATATATATTTATAGGGTGGATTAGTTAAGAACTTTCTTAAGTTGAGAACCTTTTGGACAATTCTGGACCAATCATTTTCTGCGTAGAACGACCGTGTTTTGATGAGTATATACTGATTTTTGTAACTTCATTTATTATGTCATGTTAATTATTTTTTGTAAGTACGTTTTTAATTACCTTATACTTAACACGCTTAAATTACTCAATCACGGTTCTCTACATATCTTTTTCAATTTAACCTTATATTTATTAGGCTTATTTTTCTCAACAAACACAATTCTCCCTCAACAAACTCAGCCGAGCGCCAACCACCACCGGATCTGGTGGCTACCAGCCTCTACTTCGCTGCGCGTCCACCATTATGATGTCTCCACTTTCGACCCGAGCCGGCGAGTAGCTTCGCCTTTGCAACGCCAAGCCGATCGCCTCTTCCGCCTCCGGATCCGCAGATGAATGGAAGTTCTTTCAATCACCTTTCTGATCCATCGCTCAATTCTTTCAGACACTTTCTTCTTTTTGGAGACCTGAAGCAAATATCAATGGTGAATACACCATCAAAAGCAAAGCTGGTATGTACTTTGCAACCAAGCCGTATTTGTTTGATATATGATAGTTTTTTTATTCATGTTTTTGTGTAAATGAGAATGGACTCCTGATCTAGTTCAAACTTTAAAATTTTATTAGCCTTGGTTGTTATTCTGTTTCAATTGTGTATGTAAAGACAAAGAATGTTGGACCAGGTTCAGAAGAAAATTTTGATTAAATGAAAGGTGTGTATCATAGGGAAGAGTTTTCTGATCTAAGAATATGTACATATATGGTGTTCTGAGTTATGATGGATCTGATTTTTTTATATTATGGATGATAGTTTGGAGACCAAAAGATGAGATCAGAGAATAGTGTTGTGAAGGAATTGAGTTGGGAAGAGGTAGAGAGCCTGACATGTGATTTGTCAAAGGTCATTGATCATGGTGGGTTTTGCACGTTTTATCTAAGAACTTGCCCGATTTCTTCATCAGCACCAGCAGCGTTCAAATTTTAAAATAGCAGTGAAAGCCTTAACATGAATTGTTTAAAAAGTGATCTACATGGGTTTTGATAGTGCACATGGGTTCACTATTATAATTGTTTAAAATTTCTTTTAATCGGTTATGTTCACCATTCGAACAGTGAACATGTTCTCAAATTAAATTTGAATTAATTATTTTTTTATGTATTTTTTATGGGTTTAGATAAATCTTTTCGACAGTGAACATTGCGGTTGCCTTTTTGATAGTGAACATGTTCAGTAAAAATGTTCACTATCACACTATAAAAAGATGGTTGTGAAAATTCATAAAAACATATTCACTACAAAAAATTAAAAAAATATACATTCTCTTCACTAACAAATATTACGAAAAAATTTGAAAATTAAAACTTAGAAAATATAAACTTGGAAAAAGGTTCATTGTCCGAACCCTACAAAATTCCTTAAATTCAATATATATATATATATAGAGGGTGGATCAGTTGAGAACCTCCTTAAATTGAGAACCGTTGTGGACAAACGTGGACCAATCATTATTTACATGAAACAACAATGTATTAATTATATGGTTTCCTTTTTTGAGTTTATTTATTATTCTTTATTAATTGTATGAGATTCATTTTTTATTTATTAAGAAATAGATTTACTTGCCATTTTGAGATTTCGTTTTGTATTTAATTTACCGGATTTTTTTGTCTAGATTCTTTTTCTAAGTTACAGATTTTTGAGGAATATGAATAGTGAACATTTTTTGGACTATATTTTTTTATATTTTTATAATTTTTTTGAGCAGTGAACCTCCATATGGTGAACATATTTCAACAGTGAACCTAAGTGGTGAATATATTGAATAGTGATTTAAGCAGTGAACTCATGTTCACTATTCATATTCCTCAAAAATCTGTAAATTAGAAAAAGAATCTAGACAAAAAAAATCCAGTAAATTAAATACAAAACGAAATCTCAAAATGGCAAGTAAATCTGTTTCATAATAAATAAAAATGAATCTCATATAATTAATGAAGAATAATAAATAAACTCAAAAAAGGAAACCATATAATTAATACATTGTTGTTTCATGTAAATAATGATTGGTCCAGAATTGTCCACAATGGTTCTCAACTTAAGGAGGTTCTCAACGGATCCCTCCCCTATATATATATATATATATATATATATATATATATATATATATATATATATATATATATATATATATATATATATATATATATATATATCCGAAAAATCTAGTAAATTAAATGAAAAAATCACGAACCTCAAATGGTATGTGAAATTATTCCATAAAAACTAAAACTTAATCTAATATAATTAATAAAGCATAATCAATAAACTCAAAAAAGAAACCATATAATTAATACATTGTTTATTTCATGTACAAAATAATTGGTCCAGAATTGTTCACAACGGTTCTCAACTTAAAAAGATATGAAATGCAGATTGACGTGAGAATTGGGGGAGATAATTTCTCTTTCCAAATAAATAAAAGAATTTATGAACATATCTCTTACTAAACATAGTTAGCTACCCAGCACAATAAATAAAGTTAATAATAAGGAAATAACATAATCAAAATCTGGTCGTTTTGAACCTCAAATGATTGGTCCACGTTTGTCCACAAGATTCTCTAATGAGGTTCTCAACTGATCCGTCCTCTATATATATATATATATATACACACACTTATTATTTAACTCATACTTTTCTAATTTTCATGTAAATTTTCATTCACTAAATTTACCTAAACCAAACAAAGAATTCATTTTAACTCTTCATCTCCTTTTTTAATTTCCATCACATATTTGCAAAAGCAAACTACATAGACTAGGCCTTTGTTTGGTTTTGAGAAAGTTGGAGAAAACGAAAATGTGAGAGAAAAATAAAATTGTCCTTCAGTTTGGTTTAAAGAAAATTGAGAGAAAGATAAATAATTAATAAAAAAATTGGTTAAATTATAGAGTGAATTTTTTATTATTTTCCTCCTCTAATCAAGCAAGAAGAAAATAAAATAATATCTTGTAAATTTTGTTTTCTTATCATGCAGATACGTTTAGGTAGGAGTGTGGGCAAAAAAAAAAAAGGTGAATCAAATCGAATTAGGCCGAATGGATACGGTTGGTTAGATTTAGAGTCTCCATGGTTAGATTACAGTTTGAATATTTTAAAAACAATCAATTATTTCACCTTATATTTTAAATCATATATAAATTTAATTGCATATATACTATGAATTATTTATTGAATTTCTTATATATATAATAAATCTCTTATTCAATAAATAAAATAACCAAAAAAATTATGAAATAAATCAAACTATATAATTTGGTTCGGTTTAATTTTTTGAAGCTAATGTGTGGAAGATTATAAACTAGTTAGGAAGGATTCGGTATTAAATTTGTTAAATACTCCCTCCGTCATCTAATATATGTCATTTAAGGTTAATTTGAGTAGATTAAGGTGAAGTAAATGCTAGCGGTTGAACAAATTTAATGAGTGAGTGGTTAGTATTTTTTTTTAAAATTCGTGCAAAAAATAAAGTTGGTAGATTATTAATGGTGATGAATGATTTTTTATTAATTATAATAAAGAAGTGATTAATGTTTAACGTTTAAGGTAGTTGTTGATACTACTTACGCATTGAAAATTGTTAAGTGACAAGTAAAAGTGAAGAAAGGGAGTAGCAAACTGAATAGAGTCGTTAACCCTTGTATATAGCTCTCTGACCTAAAACTCTAACCCTAAAACCTAATTCCGTCCAACAACACAAATAAAGACATGTTTGAACTCGTATGAGTGTTAGGAAAAGGAAAAGAAAAGAGTAAAAAGGGGCGCTGTGACGTGCCGCAAATGATTTTGGTTCATAAAAATAAAATAAAAATGCATGCATGATGTGGACCTAATTAAAGGGGAAGAGTTGGTATGTAGATATATATCCTGGAGATTCTCCTGCGAAATATCTCTACATGCATCGACATCTATCAATTAGTATGATCTAATTAGCGCAGGAACATTCCACTCTTGACATCAATGTATAGTTATTCTATTTATATTTTTAATGATGGTGGTGGTTTTCAATTTGGCTTTGTTGCTGTTGCTGGCCATTGGGTCTCCATATCTCTCTCAATGGCAAAGAAAATGCATCAATTAGAATAATTAATGGTGGAACAACCAACCAATTGTCCAAATGGGGTTGGACGTCACTATGAAGCCGCCATAGTGAATCATTATTGGCCGGCTGCAATAGCTACCTCTGTCTGACTCACACATTGATTGGCTGTCTCTTCGATCTCTTTACACCCCCAGCCCCAACTATTTATTTTTATTGGCGTCGTCGCTTTCATTTTATTTTTTTGGGCAGGCTAGCTAGCGTGGAGATCTGAGGGTTCGTTCTCAAAGAAGATATTTTTGTGAATATGTCACTAATTTAGAGTGCGTTCCAAGTTGGTTTTTTGGAAGAAATTAAAAGAGGAAAGCCAGGGATTTGAGTGAAAATTATGTGGTTTCTCAATTTTTTATTTTTTATTATTTACTGAGAGAGAGTTGGCTGAGTTTGACGAGATAATAAAACCCTTCCTTTTCCCCTCTGATTTGGACTGTTTTGAGGTATTTATGGTTAAAAAAATCACATTTATCCCTCTCTTCTCTATTTTTTCGAACAGCACCCTAAAAATCTTAAAACTGTTTGGTATTTATTATGTTCCTTTTATTAATTCCACACAGATTCTATCAACACTAAAAATAAACTTTTTTTTTTCATCTATTATTCCGAAAGGATGAGAAAGTCGGTCATAACAAGGTATCTGTCTGTCCACATTGGTTTGATGAGTAGTGTCATTAAAAGGTCTTCTTGAATGATTTTGGGCCGCCGCTTCGGCGTTCAATGATTAAAGTTATTGGGTCTGCTCATCCTCAATGATCTATTGGGCCGGCCTTTTCAGTGAAGCCCCAGTGGTTGGTTCGTTATGGTCCGGGATTCACACTACAATTTACAATAAAGCAAACTGGTTGCGTTGTGACTGCTATGTACATCGTTTCGTTCGTCAGTGATTCCCGGCGGTGTGGGACTTTAGTGTAAGCAATGTATTGGTCCTCTCTCCATAAAATCGTACACCGCATATTATAACTTTGTGCAGGCCACGTGACTGCATGTGACAATTGAAAGACAAGTCCTATTATTTATTCTCCATTTCACACATGTTGACAAGTCCTGCTGTGCTGCTCGTGGTTCGTAGCCCCCACTTGACCCGGCCTGAATCAAATCAACAGCGCCTGTACACCTCACATTTCGAAATCATGTAAACTCGATCGATCTGGCTAGCTAGCACCTCAATTCGCTCGTTTCATTTCATGTCTGCTAGAAATTAGTTTGGCGTGAGCCAATAATAATAGGGATAATACATCTCACTAACTATCCACCTACTCACCAAACATTCTTAAGACTTTAAGTTATGGTGATTTAGAGGATAGTGAAGTGATGGTAGCACAGAGACAGATTTATAACGATTCCAATTTAATCTTCCAGCTACGTCATTGCATTAAGTTAAGATTAACCCGCCATTTGATCGAATTGGAGAAAATGTGATTTGTGCGTATATTTGTATCTAGTACTATATGCCTATTATAAACTTAATACGAATATATAATTAGGATTAATTTTTTTTTTTTTTAGTATCTCTCGGTAGTTAACTAGGATTTTTTTTCTTTTCTTTTTAAGTATCTACCAGAACATCATTATTTTTTATTATAGTGCCCTTACTTATAATTAATATTCGAAATTTATTCACAAGGATGTCATTCGTATTTTTTTTACGGTAATATTTCGAAATCAAAGCAAATGAATCCATATTTTATCTTACACATAATTTGAAATTATTTGATCTTTCCTAAATAGTCATTGAATATTCCCGTAAAATTCTAACTCATTGCATATATTTTGATGATTTGTTCTTTTAATTCAAAAATTTCCATAGCACTATAAATTCAGGAATCGTTGATATGCTCTCTCTACACATCTATTTTGTTTTCAATTCATATACATGAATATATTTGTTTGTATTTAAAAATCTGGTGTTTTGGGTTTTACAATTTTTTTTAGCAGATTTGAATTTTGTTTCTTAATCCGGTCTCAAAATCTTCATCGATACGCAATGACGACAAAATAAATTTTCTTTTCTTGTTTAGAATATATAAATATTTTTATATAATTAGATATTTATTTTGATTAATATCACGACTGATTTATTTAATGTCATGTGATTAAATTTTATGGAAATTGACAACATTCAAGTCATTTTCAGAGAAGAATTCGCTGATAATTAGAAGAATCATAATGGTTGAAGTAGTTGATAACCTTGGTTTCATCTTTTCTTTTTGATTTTTTTATTTGGAATGTATAAATTTTATTAACTAGTTGGATATTTATTTTGATTAACATCACGATCGATTTATTTAATGTTTTGTGATCAAATTTTTATAGAAATGAAGTAGAAGTCATTTTTATAGAGGGCTTGAGTCAGAAGAATAATGGTTCGACTAATTTCATATGTTATTAATTAGTTGTCCAACCATTTGTTACAACCTGAAAATCAATAACATCATTATTATGTATATTGTATATCTTTATCAAATTTTTTTTACATATTTAGTCCTATAAAATAAATTAACTTAAATCGTTATATATTTTGCATATATACATTCTTAATGTTTAGTAGACCAAATTAGGATTACATGCAAATTTTTTATCATAAAAATGAAATTTCAAATTTATCTCGATTTTTGGTGGTGAACATGTGTTTGTAATATGCAAAGTATCTGCAGTGAAATGTGTTTATAGTGTACAAAACTGGATTTTTTGGAAGTGAACATGGTTTTGAGGTGGATTTGTGTTGAGAATTCCGGCTAATGAATAAGAGCAAAACACTAAAGAGCACACAAGATTTAACGAGGTTTGGAAGTGTGACTACGTCCTCGGGAGCAAAAGAGCGGTGGTGTATTATTCAGAGTATCGTACCTAATTACACATTACAGTTACATGTTATTTATAATACCACTAGGTACATATTTACTAAATCACTCATGTACTATACCGCGAGGCTTCACCTGCAACCCCAAGTCCACTTAATCCTTGTCTGCAACTACTAGTCCTGCAGCCACAATCTACTGAGATTCAACCCTATGTAACTCTCTGCTTCACTATGATATAAACTCTTTATCAGTATATGAGTTATACCCAACAAATCTCCATCTTAACGAATATCATGTTTTTTTAGGAAATAACATTCGGAGTATCCCACACTTCAAAGTGGCCCGAGGTTCTTGCTATTCTAGCAGCTACAAACATTAAACAAGTCCAAACAGTGCTTAAACTTGTCTGTAGTATCTTGCTCCTTCTCTCAAGAAGCCGAGCTAGCTCTCATGTATCATTTTTTTTCAAAGACTCCATTTCTTCTACCATTACAGACATCCATTTATCTTTCTCTTGACTACTGATAGCTCCATAGAAGGTAATCAGATCTTTACTGCTGCTGTGAAGTGCACAAGAGATCATGTCTTCAAAACCAAATCTATCTAAAAGCTTCACATTATATCGGTGTGTCTTCCTCTGTCTCTGATCAAATTGTAGCTCTACAAATTATCTGTACTCGAGGTATCAGGTGTTAAAGTAGAACTATCAACTTTCTCTACTTGTGTAGGGCTTTATTCTAAATCCAGCTACACCTTCTCTTCATTCTGTTGCAACATGGACTGCTTATCAAAGACCGTATCTCTACTAATCACCACCTTCTTTGTTACAGATTCCAAAACTGGTATCCCTTGACAACCTTTCTATATCCCAGAAAGATGCACTTCTTAGATTTTTTATTTAGTTTTGATTTTTTGTCATCAGGTACATGCAAATAAATAGGACAATCAAACATTCGTAAGTAATCAAAACTAACTGGATTATTTTTCTATACCTCTTTTATAACTTTTCCTCTCAATAATGCTCGTGGAGATCTATTGATGACGTACCACGCCATGCTCATAGTCTCTGCCTAAAAGCATTTAGGAAATATTACGTTCAATCTTAAGCATCTTGCCCTATCAGTCAAAATCTCATTCAATCTTTTTGCAATACCATTTTGCTGTGGTGTTTTGCGAATTGTGAAGTACCTTTGAATCCCGTTCTCCTCACATTATTTCAAGAACTGCAAATCTATATACTTTGTGCCCTTATCTGACCTCAAACACTTGATCTTTCTCATCATTTGGTTCTCCACCTCAGCTCTCAACATCTTGAACTTAGCGAAGACTTTAGATTTATATTTCAAGAAATACACCCAAACTTTCCAGGAGCAATCATCAGTAATATAATATACATATCCACCCATTGACTTTTCTTTGACAGAGCTTCATACATCAGAATGCACGTAATCTACCTTAAGTTGTCTGTTTTTCAGTCTTGAAAACTGACTTTAATCTACTTCCCAATAACACAAACTTACAAAATTCCACTTTGCAGCTTTAAATGTCATGCAATATATTTTTTTATGCAATTCAGTCATAGTTTGCTCACTAAGATGACTAAGACACATATGCCACAACTTTATAGTATCATCATGTGATTCAATATAATGAACTCCACCTACAACTGTATTCCCTAATAGTTTTAGGTATTTCTGCAGTCATCTTTCCTTTCATCACAGTTGACACACTTTTAAGAACTCTAATGGTTTCCCTATCCTTATCTGTCTTAGGAATAAAATCATTCTTATGCAAAGTGCTCAAGGAAATCAGATTCTTCTTCAATTCAGGTACATGTTTATCATCACACAGTGTTCTCACTATCCTATCATGCTTCCTAATTCTGACCTCACCAATACCAGCAATATTGCAATATTTATCATCACCTAGATAGATAGAATCAGAATTAGCTGACTTGTACGTGGAGAACTACTCCATATGAGCGTGATATGATAAGAGCATCTCAAATCAGGAATCGAAGCATCCCCGAACTGAGTATAGTTTAAACCAAATCATATCGTCATTGCTGCAATCAGAATCATTCTGCATCACAATCACAGACCTTTATGATTTTTCCCCTATCAGTCAGCTTCTTCCATGTTGGGCAGTCCATCTTCATATGTCCTGGCTCCTTGCATTTATAACATAGAATCGCCTTATTACTCTTTGATTTTGATCTTGAGTTTTGTTTTCCAGAACCATAATTCTCAAACTTTCTCTCACAGTTTGAGTTTTGTCGATAGTGAACATTAACAGCTTTTGAGTTTATTGGACAGTGAGCATATACGTTTGGAGTTTTCTAGATAAGAATGTATATAATTTTATAGTTATATTGAAAGTGAATACTATTTATATTTTTTATAATTTGTGTCACAAATATTCATATTTTTTAACTGTTCATTTTTTGGATTTCTGTTTTGTGTTGGTGTGCAAACGTAGTTCATCTGTGCAGGTACACAAGTTACGAACCGAAACGACATTAAAAAAACAACATCCAAGAATGAGTGCACATTATACAAACTAAAAATAGCAAAAATTGATGCACAATGTGCATTATACAATATGTGATGGTGAATAATAATAAATAAAATATTTTTAATTTTTAATAGAAGCACATACTAAATTTTTTTTACTTAAAAGTGAAAATGAAAATATGAAATATAAATATAAAACTAGAAACTCAGTGTTCTGCTTTACCCATTCAGTGGGCTGCCTTAAAGAAAAAGATATTTTTTATATAATTATTAATCAGTACTCTCAGTGGTTTCATTAATTTTCTAAATAAAACAGCATCCAAAATTTATTAAATGTAGCATGACTTCACACATATCCATAACGGGGAAGGATACGGTGCAAACACTTAAGTTGTGAACAAATTGTAGATGATTATGGACCAATCAATTTATTTTCTTTTAAAGTTTATTTAGTATGCTTATTAATTATCTTTGACTCGATTTAATTAATTATGAAACTTACTATATAAATGGTAAAAGAGATCTTTTAATTTTTAGATCTTATTTTTATTTCATATTTTCTTTTTTATCGTTAAAAACACAAATTGTATACAAAAAATGATAATTTTTTTTATCATGGTTCACTTTCACATATTATATGGTGCACATCGTGTTTACTACAAAAAAATGCAGAATAATATTACATGTTCAATGCTATTTTTATCATTTTCACTATAAATAATTACATGTTTACTGTAAAAAACTGCAGACAAATGTTAACTGTCAAAACTGCATACATGTTTACTGCAAAAAAAAATACTACAAACAAATGTCACTGCCAAAAAACTGCAAACAAATATTCACTGTCAAAAATATTTTATCATTGTTCACCGTCACCTATTCACCGCCAAAATTTGGTCAAAAAATGTTCACTATCAGAAAAATGTTCACTGCCAAAAACTGTTCACTATAGAAAAGTGAATGTTCACTGCAGAAAATTATTCACTGCCAAAAATTGTTCACTACAGAACATCAAATGTTCACTGCAGAAAAATATTCACTATCAGAAATAAGATTTAATAAAAATAGAACAACTTAAAGTCTTGAAATCAAAACACCAACCATAGCCATATGATGTTTTTGTTCTCCAAACTCAACCGATTATATCGAAAACCCAGTTCGTAGCTCGAGATACCGCCACCACAGTATTACCCATAAAGTTACAAATCGACTTTTGTCCATACTCGTAGCCTGAGACGCCGCCCAAGAAGTCGCTAATTGACTGTAGCAATTACACCAAATTGAATCCCCACTATGAGAATCACTTAGTTTCTTAGTACAAGACGCAGCTGCCACGTTGAAGCAGCCCAAGCCTGTAGCCCGAGACTAATTGGTCGTCCATGGCAGCAGTGCCGAAGATCTCTTCTAGTTGCCACGCTCATTCAGATCTAAAACGTGTGTGAACATTGATGAAAAATGTGATAAAGATGAGTTAAATAAGGAAATTGAATGTATAAAGAGAGAATAAAAATATGAAATAATTTTTTATTCAATTAGGTAGAGAATTTTGTGAGATGATATATATTACCAATTAAATATAACTAAAATACAACATAATAAATACAGTGAAAAATGATCATTTTATGTTAAAAATGATTGATATAGAATTTTTCATAATTTATTCTCAACTTAATTTTCACAACTGATCCAACTTTTATTCATAACAGTTGCATTTAACTTTTAATTAATGAATGAGGTGGATCCTTCCCATATAGTACTCTTTCTGTCCAGAAATAGAAGTCACGCAGTAAAAAAGCGTGTAGATTAAAAATATCATTAGGTAATCGTTTCTTCTATCTTATCCTTCCTTTTCGATGCCTTTAATTAATTCTCATTTATTATAGCTCTTCTGCTACTGAGAGTGAGATAAACATGGCTATGGCGGTTGGGGCTTCTCCATTTGTTCATCGCTTTCTTTTGTTTTTTTTTGTGCTTCTTCAGTCTCTCACGTCAATAATCGAACCTTAGGTCGTTCTTCTTCGAATCCAAAATGGATCTTCCCCATCTCGTGGATCTGAACAATTTTCCATCATCGCCGCCAGAGAGGCATCCTCCACCAGAAATTGATATGCATCTTCTCCAGACCAGAAAGCCCCATCTCTTCGAAAAATAGATTAAAATCTTCCTCTACCGTGCGATGAATTTCAAAACGCGACAAATCATACGACCTTCGTCCTCAGTAACTCCTGTACATATGATTATTCCCTCGATGTGGGTTATTGATATCACCTTCAGGGTTAGTTGCTTGTTAAGATTTTCCAATAAACTGAATGAATCAGATATACAAGGGTTGTTGTCTGTGATATGTTTGATAAAATGACACAACCATTTAGAAACTGTCAAATTTCTAATGGGTTTGGCAATTGTATTTTGACGAAATTGTGAGTGCTTTTAGTGGGTGTAATTGTGCTTTCTTTGTTGGTCGTAGATGGTTGAAACTACATTTTGTTGTAACTGTGATTTTTGTGATGGTTGTAATGGTGCTTTTGGTGAAATTGTGGTTGTACTAAGTTTATCAGAAATTATGAGAACAAGGTTGGCTTTTACTATTAAGTTAAGATTATACATTTGCTATCTGTAAACTGTTGGCTAGTGTTTTTTATGGATCATCAATTTTAATGGTGCCATTATTGGCATAGGCTCTGGGAAGATTGCTCTGGAAAGTTTGCACTAGATTTTGTTGACTAGTTGTGAATAATGATATGATGACTATAATGGCATATAAGTTCTTTTTCTGTTTTTTGTCTTGGAGAGCAAATTGTAATTGTAATTGTTGGGGAAGGTTATCACTGTAATTGTATGGTCATGTTTGCAATTTTTCTTTTTTTATTTTTATTTTGCGGATTGCGATCAGGTAGGGGTATCAACGGGTCTGGTCCGGACCCGTTTGGAAGGACCCAGACCCATTTCATTCCGGTCCGCACCCAGATCCAGACCAAATAATTTTATAAATATTGGATCCAAACTCAGACCTATTATTTGGACCTGTTAGACCCAAAATCAATTCTTCTAATGCTCAAGTAAAAAAAATAAAAATAAATAAATATCAATTTATAAAAATAATAAATTATGAAAATATATGTTTATATTTAAATTCACTTTAAAATAAAATTAATTTTTATTAAAATATTTTTTTAAAACAAATAAATTTTTTATTTTAAATTTTTTTAAATTTTTTTATATTTTTAAATTTTTTGAAAAATATTTTTTTATTTTTAAATATGTTTTAATTGTTAAATTTTTTTATTTTTTTCAAAAAATATTTTTATTTTTTAATTAATATTTTTTATAAATATTAATTTATTTTAAATCCAAATAGACTAATTATGAAAAAAAAAATCCAAAGAAATTTATTATAAGGATCCAAATGGATAGACCCTAATGGGTCCAAGACCCAGTGAGTCTAAATGGATAGACCCTAACGGGTCCAAAAACCTAAATGGGTAGACCCATATCTTTAAAAAATGGATCTGGACGGGTCTGTGTCTAAACTACCCAATTAACAGCCCTACGATCAGGCATCCTTACTTTTGCTTGTGGAGTGGAAGCTATTATACATTTGTGATGGAATGATTGTGTATTGGGATCACGACATCCTCACTTTTATTTTCTGTTGATTTTAATGGATGAGTTTATATACAGTTTTGGATGTAGGTCAAATTTATGTGCATTGAATTTATTTATTTTTCACCTAAAAAAGATTTAAGATCCATCAAAACTTGAGTCTTTGAATATAGTGTCTCAAAAATGTGTCCTGCCATAGTAAAATCATATTGAATTTGGCTCTTTTGCCAGTAAATTTTTTTAGCTGTAACACCAATGCCCATTTTGGTTTGAAAACTAATTCATGTGAGGATATTTTTACAATAATTAACAGGGAGGTAGATTGTGGTTAGAAAAGTTGGAGAATTAAATGGTCTGAGTGAAAAGAAGTAAGGTTTATTAATTAATGTTTGACTATTAATAGGTGTGATAATTAAATGTGCATTAGAATTGTTAAGTGACAAATAAAAGAGTACAAATATTTACGGTTAACTGATAAGTAAAAGAGGATAGAGGAAGCATATAGTAAATGAAAATATTATATATATATATATAGATTGAGGTTCAATTGAGAACCCCAAATCCAGGTGAGAACTGAGAACTCAATTTTGACTGTTGGATGAGATGATCTAATGGCTGGGAGGGTGGACACGTGTCAACACGCAAGACACAACACGCGTCCAAAAAACACAAGACACAACACGTCATTTTGCTTTGAGTTCTCAGTTTTCACCAGATTTGTGTTTCTCAGTGGAACCGCCCTATATATATATATATATATATATATATATATATATATATATATATATATATATATATATATATATATATATAGGGGAGTGATCGGGTGTAAATAGTTTTTCATTGTAAACTGTGCATCAATCATAGCCTTTCATGTTGATTAAATCTGATGGTTAATAAAAATATGTCTTAACATTAATTTAATTGTCATAACATATCAAATCACTCCCCACATAAAACACCTCAAAACAGTGGCTTTCTAGTAAACCCACAATCCAAAAGTCACAACAATGTAATAAGCCCTCCAAACCCACTTGGACAGACCAATCCACCAACCCAACAAAATTTTTTAAAAGTTAAAAAGCTAAAAAAAAAAAAAAACAAAGACAACGTAAAAACGATATAAACTGTTGTGGTATTCTAGTGGTGGTGAATTTCAGATTCACCATGGTGCACATAGATAGAAAGGGTAGTGGACGCATAAATATAAATTTTTTTGTTTCACCATAGTGAATTTATATTTCATTGACATATAAATCGGGTTCATCATGGTGAACATGATGGTGAATTTTAGGTTCACCATGGTGCACACATGGTGAACCCAATATTCACCATCATGGTGCACGTAACACTCAATGCTTATCCTAGCTAGCAAGATTCTGGAGCCAGGCCAGTGTTCTTATAGGCCATTCCACTATCTCACCTCCACCCTTTGAGAAGAAAAAAATTAGAGCACACAAATCAGTTCCAAGGTAAGAAAGATTGGGAATACCCTAAATATAGCATGTACTGCTCATAAGCAGCCACACAGATTGAGCATAAATAAGAAATAAGACACTCTTTAGAAATTAATATGTGGTCACAAGCAAAGGCACGATGGCTGCTCAAAGATGTTCCTGTAAAGGAAGGGAAACAGAAAAGCTCAACATCTGAATCAAAGTTCAGTTACAATTTGTACATCTCCCCCATCACCACCAGTTTATGTGATTAGTCTGAAAGACGAGCATATCAGTTAGTAAGTGAAACTACTTCTCTTCATCATCTGCAAGATCCCAGAGTGAAACTAATTGACCCAAACAAAAGAGAGAAATTGAGTTTAATGCCCAAGATTCTTCATTTCCGCCGTCCCAGCTACTGCCACCTCCACCTCCACCCATCCCTTCCTCAACAATTTGCAACCCAGATCAGGCCGTGAAGAAAGAGTGGAAGAAAAACAAAGCCAAGAGAGAAATTGCCATGGTTTGAACCTCAATCTATAAGCAGAAAAAAAGCAAAATCAATCAGACCAATCGCAACAGCTAGGCAGAGCAGATTCTGGAAATCATAATATAATATCACAAGTATTGGTACCCATCGTTCCGACGGGTTTGGATCGGTTCGGTTCGAGAGAAATTAAAAATCGGATCAAATTATTAGAAACGAAAATTTGAAACCGTAGCTGAAAATTTAAAAGCGAACCAAACCGATGGATTTCAAATCGAACCAAACCAAACCGAATCGGACCGGACCGGATCGACCGATTTCAAATCAAACCGAACCAACCGGAACCGAAGTGACCGGGAGCGTCGCGACGCTCCCAATCCTATTCTGTTATATATATATAGATAACTATTTTGTGAACCTGAGTTCACTTCAACTTCCCTGCCCGCATCCATCTCCACGTCCTCCTCTGCCGCTGTCATCGCCTACTGCACGTTCTGTTCTCCATTATTTCTGTAGAAAAATTGGAAGCAACAAAAGTAAAAAACTATACTCAATGAATTGAATGATCGAGTGAGTTCGATTAGGGTTTATAACGAAACAATTGTTATTCAGATGAATAAATCTCTAGCTAAGAGAGAAAGTGATGAGTGATAGGGGTGGTGATAGGAAAAGCCGACCATGACAGAGGAGCAGAGTTCGGGAGCGGAGGCAGCACTGGGAGACGGAACGAATTGACTCAGTTGTAATTTAGGAAGGACATGTGGGGAGTGAATGTGAGGTAGAGATATGTCCTCTCCTGTAACTCTAAATAAGATTAGAATAACTGCGGAGTTCTGATGGGATCCGGTGCATTAGTGCTGAAAATGTTTTAAGCGAATGGGCTCCCCTGTGCCAGCTTCGGCCGGTGACTTCTTGCATGCATCTCCCCAACATCTCCGTCACCTGCCAGAGCCCTCTACATCTCCTTAGCGTCCTCAACGCATAGGAACTAAGACTGACAAGTCTGAAGATGGTTGTCTGCCTCATATTAAGGAGTCATGGGCATCGGTGGTTGTCGGAAATAAGAGAATTGAAGATGGTCTCATATTTGATTCGGACTCAGCTAGATATCTTGGTTCTGATGTTCAATTGGATGATTCTACGTGGTCGGAAGGGGTTGATGACTGGGCGACCACACTCGTGGGATATGTATTTGGTATGGCGCCTTCTATCTACACAATGAAAAACTACATTCGGAAGAGATGGGGTGATGAAAATATTGTCTCAGTTCAAGAGCAGCATCGTGGCATTTTCTTATTTTTCTTTGAATCGAAGGCGACTATGGAGAGTATAATGGAAAAAGGTCTGTGGCCTTTTAATAATAGGCCTCTGATTTTGCAGCCATGGCAGCCTACCCTGGACTTGAATCTTAACTCTGCCAAATCTATACCGGTCTGGATGAAGCTTCCCAATTTAAATCTTCACTTGTGGAGACAACGAGTGCTTGGTAAAATTGCTTCTGCTCTGGGGAAGCCTATATGTTTTGACGGAGTCACTGCTAGGCAAGAAAGACTGCGATTTGTTAGGGTATGAATTGAACTTCATGCTGATTATGAGCCTCTAAATGTTATCAATATTCACAGCCCCAATGAGATTATCATCCACCAAGAAGTTGAATATGAATGGAAGCCCCCTCGTTGTGCTACTTGTAATATATTTGGCCATAAGACGGAGAATTGCTCTAGAGCGACCAAACAGAAATGGATCCCTAAGGAGAAACCAATGGTTGATCTAGAAGATATTCATACCTTCTTTGGCAATATTGTTAGTGATCAAGCCTCTCGGACTCCTATTGCCTCTGATCAAGCTACCCAGGCAAATCATGCCCTCCAACTTGTGCTCTTTGAGGCTCCCTCAACAATTGACAGTCCTATGACAGCCTCCCCTGCGGCCCGTAATTCTCCTACCCCTATTAGTAGTGGTTCTAGTATAATCAAAAGGGATAAAATCCAAAAGGGGCCCTGAACTACCACCGCTTACCCAATTGCGGTCAGAACTACCTCGATTTCCAAAAAAAAGTGCAATGAAAAAAAAATTGGATTGATTTTCTAAATAAAAATTACCATCACATTCCTAACATAATATTATTACAAGACTTAGATTTGTGTGCGAAAATTATATCGTTTGGTTATCAAAATAAATTATATCATTTTGCGCACATAAAGAAAACGACTTCTTTTGATAATCAAATGACATAATTTTTGCATACAAATCTAAGTCTTATAATAATATTAGGTTTGGAATGTAATGATACATTTTAATTTAGAAAATCAGTCCAATTTTTTTTTCATTGCACCCTTTTTGAAAATCATGGTAGTTCTGACCGCAATTGGGTAAGCGGTGGTAGTTCAGGGCCCCTTTTAGGTTTATCCCCTAATCGAGAAGCCTAGCCTCAGTGAGACTCCTCACACTGCGCAGATCGGTTCTCCCCTTGCTATCACTCAGACTATTTCTGTCACTCCAAATTCAAGCAATCAACTCAGTCTGCTTGATGAAGAAGGTTTTATTACAGTTTCCAGGAAGAAAGGCAGGATTAAAGGGCCCAAAAATCAACCAATTCAAATTCTTCTCAGACAGATGGTTTTGAGAAGTGATGCAGGTCATACAAGCTCCCATTCTCATCTTTCCCATGATTAATATAGTTGCCTGGAACATAAGGGGTCTTAATTCCTCTTTAAAGCAAAAAGAATTGTACAACTTTATCATTTCTAATCATATTCAGCTTTTTGGTATTCTGGAAACTAAGTTATCTAGTCCCTCTCTGGATATTTTGAAGAGCAATTTTTTCAGAAGTGATGATTGGGGTTTATTTTGTAGCTCAGATGGTACTTCTTCAGGCAGAATTCTCCTTGGCTGGAAGCTGTCGTGTATAACCTCTTGTCAAGTGATCTCTTCATCTCCTCATTATGTTTACTGCCTTATTTAAACCTCTTCTCATAGATCTTATGTCACTTTCATCTATGCCTATAACTAGATTACTTCTAGAACTCAGCTCTAGTCTGATCTTGTTAATATTGCTAGCTCAATGTCCTCTCCCTGGACAATTCTTGGTGACTTCAACTACCTTCTCCATACTGGCAACAGGTTTGGCTCCCCTGTCTCACTGAGAGATACTAAAGAATTGTCTGAAGTTTTTCATAATTGTGGCATCTCAGATATTCCCTATACTGGATCCAAGTTCACCTGGTCCAATAAACAAGCGGCTTCCTCTAGAATTCTCTGTAAGCTTGATAGAGTTGTCTGCAATGATGCCTGGATGTATGCCTTCCCAGCTTCCCACACCATCTTCTCCACTTCAACTCAAATCTCTGAAGAGGGACCTTCTGGCCAACTTTGGGAAAACTACCTCAAAGCTTTCTGATCGAGTGTTGCAGGCCAGGTCTCACCTCCATGAGATCTAGCTCTAACTCAGTTTACACCCCACTGATATGTCCATTCAAGATGCTGAAAGGGAAGTATTAATAACCTTGCAAAACTTTCTAAATATGAGACCATGCATCTTCATCAGCAAGCTAAGATTCACTGGGCTAAATTCGGTGACCTGAATTCCTCATACTTTTATGCTTCTCTGAAAAAGAGGTCCTTCCTCAACAAAATCAGTAGAATTAAAGACAATGGAGGGAATTGGACAGAGAACTCTGATGATATCAAGAACATTTTGCTCAACCACTTTCAATCCATTTTGGGTTCCTACACTGTCTCTGAGTCTCCGTTTCTCTTTGATGTCCATGGTTCTAAGCCCTCTGTCGAGGACACAAGCCAGCTCTACGTTCCCCCTTCTGATGATGAAATCAAAGCTCCCTTCTTCGATATGGGTGACACAAAAAGTCCGGGTATCGATGGTTTTATTGGAAAATTCTTTAAATCCTGCTGGAGTATTCTAGGTGGAGATGTCTGTGCTGCTATCAGATCCTTTTTCAGGAATGCAAAAATACCAAGATCTATTACTTCTACTCTGCTTGTTCTGGTTCCAAAGTCTGATCATCCATCCACCCCTCATGATTTGAGGCCTACTGCTCTTTACAACACCCTTTACAAAGCAGTCACTAGCATCCTGGCTAATAGATTACATGGTTGTGCTCCCAAGCTGGCTGGTAGTGAGCAAAGTGCCTTCATCAAAGGTCGGAATATTATTCACAACATTCTTCCTGCTCAGTCCCTTGTTAATGGCTATTCCAGGAAAAGACTTTCCCATATATGTTGTATCAAGATTAATCTCAAAAAAGCTTTTGATTCTGTCAACTGGAGATTTCTTTCTGCTGCTCTGCAATACTATGGTTTTCCAGCTCAATTTATTATCTGGATTGAGAGCTGCATCCAAAATCCCTTCTTCTCTATCCTGTTAAATGGTAGCCCTCAAAGCTATTTTCAAGGCCAGCAAGGTTTAAGGCACAATTGCTCTCTCTCCCCCATGCTTTTTCTCTAGTTATGGGGATTTTATCCAAGAATCTGAGAAGACTGAGCTCCAACTTCAAATTTCACCCTAAGTGTGCCAGAATTAATCTCAACCATCTAATGTATGCAGATGATCTCTTTCTTCTTTGTCATGGGAGTGCCCAGTCTATTAGTTTGATGAAGCAGTGTCTGGGGGATTTCTCCAAAGTCTCTGGCCTGTTTGTGAACCATGATAAGTCCAAGATCTTCATCGGTGGTCTCCCAGCAGCCTCAGCGGGTATCATTGCCCAGCAAGTTGAGTTTTCTAGAGGCTCTCTCCCTATCAAATACTTAGGTATTCCTCTTGACTGTAAAAGCATCACATCCAGAGACTACGCTAGTATATTAGATGCTCTTTCTTCGAAAATTAACTCTTGGAGCAACAAGTTTCTCTCTTATGCAGCCAGGACAGTTTTGATCAAGTCTGTATTGAATTCCATGCAATCATATTGGTTCAGAGTGTTTGACATTCCTGAGAAAGTTCTCAGGGGCATTGATTCAATATGCAGAAGGTTTCTCTGGCAGGGAGTCTCAAAATCTCCTATTAAATGGGACACATCCTGTCTGCCATCTCACTAGGGAGGTCTTCATATCATAAAGGCTGAAAACATCATTCTTCCATCTATCTTTCTCAAATCTGGGATATTGTTCAGCACAAAGACTCAGCTTGGATCAGGTGGATCCATGCTTATTTTATCAGAGGTAACTCTTGGTGACAGATTCCTATTTGATCTTCTTCTCCATGGCCAATCAGGCAGCTCCTAAAGATGAGAAGTCTAGCCCTTCATTGTTATGATCATACCAGTGACTCTTTTGGCTTATTCCTGGCGATCCTTTTACCTCTCAGTCAGTTCATAAGTTCCTTACTCCTCCTTCCCCGAAGCCTCTTTGGTTTAATCTGGTCTGGAACAAACTTAATCATCCCAAGCATAGCTTCTTTCTGTGGCAAGCCTGCCATGGGAAATTGGCCACCAAAGCTAGGCTGCATCCTATTAGTTTAATCAGCAATCAACTATGTCAATTATGTGACTCAGAGTCAGAAACTGTGAATCATCTCTTCTTTACCTGTTCGGCTAGCTACTTCAGGCCTTTTCATGGAAGCCTTTCCATGTGCTATTTCCCTCATCATATCCAGCTCAACTCATGGGATTCTCTCATTCAGTGGTCATCTAGCTTTAATTTTCCATCCCCAGAGCTCATGATAACCAGATTTCTTTTTATAGCAGCCTGTGCATATCACATCTGGAAAACCAGGAACACGCTTATTTTCAGGCATACTCCTTTTAGCAGTTCAAAAATTCTCCACATCATCAAAATGGACAGCAACATAAAGCTCAGTTTTGTCAAAGCCATCAAAACATCCAGTTTCAATTCTTCTTGGGCAGCAAAAATTCATCTAGACCACTTACTTGTTTAGCCTAGTATAGCCTAACAATTTTGCATTCGTTGTATTCTTTCATTCCTTATTGTTTGGACTCATTGCTTCAAAACACATTGTTTCTTCGTGTACATTCCCCTATCTAATTGAAGCACCCCTTTTTTCAAAAAAAAAAAGATTAGAATAGAATATTAAATAAAACAATAACTAATTACAACTATTAGATTTACTGATATGAAAAGTTAGGATTAATACACTATTTACAAAGGAAAGACTATTTACATTTGATCTCTTTTATATATATATTATTGTTTATTTGATACTTGTGTTGTGTTGGAGGCTTTTTTAATTTTTGGTTGAGGAATATATATATAAAAACATCATCGTCGATAGGAAATAAATAACTAGACAAGTTTGTTGATAGAAGGAATCAGAATGTCAGCATTCCCATTTGCTGACCGATATGCATTACCTTTGAAAGAATTATATATATGCGGTCCTCCTATATATTTGATTACTCTAATTCCAAGTGTCTCGATGATTACCTGTAAAAAATTATCACTATTTTCTCAATTACTATTTTTGAATTATTCGAATTATCATGATATATGGTGTAAAAAAAGTTCAAATAAATTTTTAAACTAAAATTTTCAATTGTACACATAAACTAATGTTATTAAATAAATAGACTTGCCTGTGCGAGAAAATTATTTCATTTGACCATAAAATTAAATGATATCGTTATCATTTACATAAATAAAACGAGTCTTTTCATACTAAATCAACTCTAATCCTCAACAAAGATCAAAGATCAATTGTACTTATTGAATCAAAGAAACTGGTCTTAAATAACATTCTAAAATAGTCCAAATTTTTTTCATGGCATTTTTTGATAATTCAGATAGTTCGTACCGTAATTTAAGAAATGACGATAGTTCAAAAAAAAATTAAATATTTTTTTCTATAATATAACATTAATAAGATACCGTTAGTTAATTAATTTATATAGAAATAAATATTAGCATCATACCATATAACATATTGAAAATAACAGACTTGTTTGGTTTCACATATGGGGATTTGACCACATACAAGCTTAATTTGACTGGTCAAGATCCATGCATAAATCTCCATATAAAATCAGTCTGCATGCAGTATCGCCACTAACCCGTACTTGCAACCAATTAAAAACCTCATTAACATGCAAAGTAGTGGTTAGTAGTGAAAAATAATTGGAAAATACTAAAATATTCTTTATTTTAAATAAATTTTCTTTACTATTTTTCATCTAATTTTCCTACAATTTTTTTCTCATTTTATCACAAATTTTTCTTTTTATTTTCACCAAATTTTCCCTAAAACAATCTGCCTTAATAATGAACCAATTAATATATTCACCCACAAAATCACATTTTCCACCAAATTTTTCACATAATTTTTTTTCTTCATATTTTTCATCTAAACCAAACATTAAATTTTATCAATTTTCCATCAAATTTTCCTTACCACCAGATTTTCCTTAAACCAATCACAGCCTTAGTGTTTGCTTGAAGAGGTGATTGATACAACTCTGTGATGTGCTTCTCACTGTCCTTTTTCTGAATGTATTTTGTAACTATGATCATGTAAAATTTTGATATTGTTTAAAATTAGTGTTTTAGGGTTTTCATGCAGAGGTAGATCCAATGTATGGATGATTATCTACATCTTTGAAAAGTTGAAATTTGGGTAGGGTTGGGTAGGTTAAAACTTGGAGGAGAGGGTTGGAGGCTTTGAGCCAGGTGGAAATTTTTAAGGCAGAAATTTTTATAAAAATATAATAATGTCTGGTCACTCATATTATTATATACTTCATAAATGACGAAATTATTACAACCCTAGATTCATATATGAAAAACAACAATATTATACATATTCCCCAAGAAAAAAGAGAGACAATATTGTATGACAAGTGTACCGGGATAATAATATAACAAAAGAAAAAAAAAACATATAGTGTGCAAGTGGCAGTGCATGCAGGGCGGGCCTGATCTCTTGGTCAGGTTGGGGGGCTAGTGGCGAGGACTGAAACATGTTTAGTTTGTTGAGAGTGGGCTAGGTTTGTTGTGGGATTACTTTTTCATCAGACACAGCTTATCAATTAAATAAAAAAGTATCCTACTACTCGACAATATATGTACTTAGCTAATATATAAGCCTGTGGAAGGAGTTTGCATTGCAGACAGAAGGGGTTGAGTTTGATCCCCACATCATCTCTGGAGCTTTCAGTGATAGATATGTGGTATATGTTGTTTGCAATGCAAACTGAACTTTAATTTCACTGAATTGATATTACAATGTTCGTAACACAAGAGAAACCTATGAAGTTGAGCTGAACTTAGCTTGACGAAACCGAACCTGCTAGCTAATTCCATTTAATCAAATTGGGGAAGAATAGATCTGATTTTAGAGAGCAAACTAGTACTAGCTAGTATATATGTAATTTGCAGTGATTTTAGACTACAAGTGTTCTACAATATACGGGCATCAAGTAATAATAATATTATTATTCCTTAATTAGGGTTTTCATTAAACGTGTCTTGTTACAGTTATAATTTGTTACTACAATGCAAATTACGGTCCCAGTGGTGGATGATGTGGTGTAAGATCGAAGCACAACCATTGACACTCAAAACCACCCCTATACTTAACCTCACCCTCACATTTCACTGCCATGTCTCTCCTGTCTGGAGTGTGGCGGTATATACCATACTAGCGCGCAGTAGTAATTTTCAGTTTAATTACCTGGATGCTTTGTGTCAAAGTTAGGTACTATAAGAGGTTGCTATCAGGATGTATAAAACTGTATACGGACTCCTTTTACCATTCAGTCGATTCATCCACACCCAACAAATGAAGTTTCATATTGGAAAGAATGGTGGCCTGGTCTGGCATGACCTGGTGATAGGGACCCGAGCACCAGCAAGACCCTACCGGCACAGCAACTCCAGCACTAGCTAGCACAAAGGGATGTGTAATCACACTGATGAGATCGGGATGAGA
>NQLW01000075.1:527406-596930 GCA_002312845.1 Kalanchoe fedtschenkoi
CGCTATTGCAGACTCCACTATATACTCTATTGTTGGAGTCTGGCTAAGTGGGGCATAATGTTTCCAACATGATAGAATGCTGAAATCGAAACCTTATCAGAACATTAATCATTGGCTTCAGCTAGCATTACCAGCATGTACGTAGAGAGAGCGTGACTTTGTAGGCGCCTGGCACCATCTCTTCCATTGAATAAATGAAATTTTCAAAAAAAAAAAACATATGTAGAGAGAGTGTACTACTACTCAACTTTACACATAGTTGTTACTAATGCCCGTGCGCATGCGCGTCTTGCTGTTGTACAAATTTGAGTAGATATATTGGTAATTGGTATGATATGGTTAGTATATCACTGCTTCATATCAACATTTCGATGACACTTATTTAGTGTATAAGATGACATTTCGAAAGCGTCGTCTAATTACTGTCATAGTAGCGGCATTTAAAATTAAATATTAGACGACGATTAAAAAACGTCTTCTTAAGTTTTACAATAGACGGTGCTTTTGATAAACAAATATTGTTGTAAGATATACATAATACAACGCTTTATTAATAATCGTCGTCTTTTCACAAGACTTATGACAACGGTTTTGATGCAGTCCTCGATTATATTAATTTTTGCTATTACGTGAGACATTAGAAGGCGTTTTCTACCTAAAAGTGCATCATGAAGTTTTTGTAAATGATAATTTTTTAATTTTTAAACTGGTGCGTCATGAACGGCACCTACACAATAGTTCTGTTTACACTTTTGGTTTCGTTAAGCTTATACACATCAGCTCTAGTCACAACCAAGGTTAAAATCAGAACACGGTGAAAGTCAATCATCATCTGACAGTGAGTAGTCAATCTCAACTATAAAAGTGTCGAACAACACACCCTCAATAAAAATTTGTGATCCTCTTGTATATGGCGGAAGATGATTACATGCCCAAATCACAAACCAATATGAGATGCAAACTCTGATCAGCCCGCATAGAAAGAAATACGACTATCATCACTCATGTGTACGGAGACAGTGCATGAGGTTTCATTCAGTAGTTCCACCGTAACATGGTCAGACAAATCAACGGCGTATACTCTCACAAAATTAGGTGACGTCTCATGAATGATAGAATGCAGTTAGCGTTGAATATTGCACTGGTAAAAACATATCAAGTAATTTAAACTCACAATCTTCGATGAGGCTCTTCGCGTTAAGATAAACTTGCATTATCACTTCATATTTTGTTAAAGTGTTGAGATGTGTTCATAGATAAAATTTGATGCTGAAGTGAAACACAAGTGTGATAGAGTCAGTTTATATAAAATGTTATCTTGATGGGTTGCTGTTTGTTGAGTTTTTTCACACTAAACACAAGTGTGATTGAGTGTCTTTATGGTTTGATGTGCAATTTACTGCGAAGTAAAAAAACTGTACAACTTTTATCATCCTTTTTAGGGATTTGACAAGACAAATAAAGTTGCGTGTCTGGGGAGTTTAAATTAATAAAGGTTAAAAATATTGTGCGAGGTGTGCGTCATTTAACACCACCATTCGTCTTCCAAAAAAGTTGGTGTCGGTTCGCCTAAACATTTAATATCACTTTACACGATGTTTCTACATATTAATATCCTGCAATATTTGCACAATTTCACTTTAGACGTGTTTCACCCTAGGAAACGTCGTGTAAAGTTACACTATATAATGTCGTTTAATCTTCATAAGTGTCATCTTAAGATTTATTCTTATAGACGATGCTTCTACAAATGGAACACCGTGTAAAGTTAAACTAGATAATGTCGCTTTGTTTTCATAAGCGCTATTTTAAGAGTTATTCTTATCAACGACTTCGGCAAATGAAGCGCTGTGTAAAATTACTTAAACTACATAATATCACATTATTTCCGTAAGCATCGTTTTAAGAGTTATCTCTATAGATGACGCTCTTGGAGATGAAGGACCGTCTTGCGCGCTGACTGAAGCTTTATAATACTAAAGTGTTGGCTTATGAGTTATCCCTATGTGGCCAACATCACCTGGGGTGACAAAATATTATTCCGGCGAAATTTGAACGAACTAAACTGATTCCTATTAATTATAATAAGCTCAATTTCGTCCACCTTATAAGAAGGTGACATCTCCGTAAACAGAATTTACAATTTTTTTAACACAAATTATATTGTTAGGAATCATTTGAGAGAAAATTTTATCCCTCAAGATGTCCCCAACAACATCACATGTGGTGACAAAGTTTTATTTTTGGTAGCTCTAAAGAAACTAAGGAAGTGATATATTCATAGAGATAATTTAAAAGTTTATCATCACTAACGATGTGATTCTAAAATTATTAAATTTTAAAAGAGGAAAGATAGAGTAAACTCTTTTATCAATAGTATATGAGTTATATATTCATCACATAGTTAAAAGAAAAGAAAATAATTTAAATGTTCGGATATGAAAGTTGAGTATGATGGGAAAGTTATTTCTCTGTGAAAACAAGAGCATATTGTATTTTCGAGTTCAAAAGTAATTATAAAAATTCTGGACGCCTCCGTTTTTATTGATAGCGCATCATCAAAAGGATGAGACACCAAGTTGAGGCATTTTGGAATTTTTCTAAAGTTGCAGATGAGCTGTTCTATAGATATTGATATACAAAAATTTAATGCATACTTTTATACTTTAATCGGCAAATTAGTTAAACAGTAGAGCTGAGCATGAACCAGGATGGTGCCCGCATTTGACTCCTAACAATTTTGACTCCTAACAATTGACTCCTCTCAATTGCAATTTAGTCCATAAATTATTTATTTATCATATAATTTGAATAAAAAAATGTACATATTTGACCCCTCTATATTAAAATTTGTATATCTTTGATCCTAAATCTAGTGTAATTCATATATTTTTACCAGCCCAAATATAAATATTCAAATCTCAATGAATTAGTAATTGTACACTTATGCATCTTTTAACTTAAATTTTTTTCTTGACCCCTCTAAATAATTCCGTTGAACCCGCCACTGCGTGCAGGCCCATGTCTGTCTTTAATGTTAGTCCTACGGCCTGGTTGTTGGTTGAGCCAAACTTTAGCCATGGGCATTTACACAAGCCATTGGGCCGATGGACATGCGTGTTTCGATGGCGTAAATCTCTGTTTTGGAATCTATAGTCTACTTTACAATATATTAAGGTTTCGGGTATAAATTTGGGCGGAAATGATACTACTTAGTTTGTTTTGTTCTTTGTTGTGAAGGAGGAAAGATTTGGGAGGAGTTGGAGTCCTTTTTCTTGTCTTTTCAATTACCGAAAGAAAGTCTAATCCACGCATTGAGAGAGAACACATGAGGAGGACAAAATACGAATAAGGTGTTAATTTAGTAGTTTTGCTGTTGTCTAATAAAATATCAGTCAACGATGGTAGCTGTGGTGGCTGGAGTTGATATCGAGATTGGTGCCGGAAATAATGGCGTTTTGCACATATAAATTGTGCGTTTTGGATCAACAAGAAAAGGAGGATTGCCGTGTCCATGAAACAGTGTTGTTCAAGGAGGCAAAGAAGAGGTACTCAATGTCACGAAACGGCGTCGTCTCGAACGACACAAATATCTTCTATGCGTACTTGTAAATGATGTCGTTTTGTCTTGATACAGAGCCTTCTCCTTTCTTTTTATCTTCTTCTTCTTGATTGTATATAAATTTATTTCTCTCCTAAGTTAGTCTTGTAACTTGAGTTCATTCATTAAATTTGGAGTTTATTTACTTTTGATAGCACAATTTTATCAAATTTGTGCGAAATTTAATGATTGGATGAAGATGTGTGTGAGCTAATAACATGAACGATCCTGATAGTGGAGGTTGTGTGAATCCAATCACTACCAAACAATATATATAAAAAAAAAGAAATAGTCGGATCCGTCCAAAGGTTAGAAGATGTCGAGGATAAAAGCGTCCACGTCGAGTACCCTTTTCTGGGGGGAAAAATCAGCCAATTACCACCAGCAGCACTTTCCCCTTGTGAGTTGTGACAGGGAGTTTCCCCTGAATATATAAAAGGCGGAACACTAACTAATACCCTCTGTCCTCTTTTACATGTCACTTAATCGAATTTTTTTGTCCATTTTTACTTGTCACTTACCAATTTTCAATGCGTATTTAATATCAACAACTACCTTAAAATGTCAAACATTAATCACTTCATTATCATAATCAATAAAGAATACATTCCTCACCAATAATCATCTACCAATTTTACTTTTTGCACGAACTTTTTCAAAAAATTGTTAACCACCTACCTATTAAATTTGTTCAACCGCTAGCATTAACTTCACCTTAATCTAATCAAATTAATTGTAAACGACATGTATTAGAAGACGGAGGGAGTATCATCTTTTTATCTAGAATCAAAGGGACGCGGAGAGCAGGTCGCCTACACAAAATATCTCAATCTCTTCCACCAGCGGATGCCAAATCAAATAGTTGTTACTGCTGTTGGTCCTTCTGTTCTGACGACCATCAATAGGATCCAATCCGACCCGATCCATGGACGACTTGGATACTGATGTTAATCATCTTCAAGAAGAAGAAGAAGATGATGATGACCAGAGAGTGTCCGAGTGGGAAGCCGGTCTCCCGAACCTCCACGATTTGACCCCTCTCACCCAGCCCCTCATCCCTCACGACCTCGCCACCGCCTTCAGCATCTCGCCCGAGCCCTACCGCACGATCCTCGATGTCACTCGGGCCTCCGACAACACCGTCTCCACTCTCCGATGCGCCAGCTGCTCATTTCCGCCTTCAAACTACAGCAGCAACAACGCCCCACCACCACCGCAACTTTTAGCGGATTCGACGACGATCATGCTAATCGACGACGATGCTGTTGCTGATGCGAGGAAATCCAGGAGGCTCGATTCCGTCACCGAAGAGGCGGATTCGGCTCTCCGGGCTGACGATTCTGCCGAAGATCAGTCCTCCGCGAGGGCCTTGAAGCGACCGCGACTCGTCTGGACTCCTCAGCTCCACATGCGCTTCGTGGAAGTGGTTTCTCACTTGGGCCTCAACAACGCGGTTCCCAAGACGATTATGCAGATGATGAATGTTGACGGCTTGACGAGGGAGAACGTGGCCAGCCATCTCCAGAAGTATCGTCTTTATCTCAAGAGGCAATCTGGAGAAGGTACTGTGCTCTCTGATCAGCTGTTTTCTAGCGACCCCTTCCCTCAACACCTCCGCCACCAGCCACCACAACCACCTGTGATGCCAATTGGTATCCATTCTTCCAATGGGCAGCCTTATAATGCCTTTGACTCCCATCATCACTTTAGCATGATGCAACATCAGCAACAGCAAAGGGATTGGTCATCTGCTAATAACTAAGCTTCAATTGTATCCCCTGCCGATGGTTGATTGATTAAACTCATAGACATACATGGTAAGGTACTAGTTCGCATCACCTGGTATAACAAGTCGCTTTTTCTTTTTTTGTAATTTTACATTTTACTTTGGGTCTCCTGTTTGCTCATTCTTCAGCTTCAGTTTGTTAAGGGTGTGTTTGGTTTAGAGAAAATTTGGTGGAAAGGAAAATTTGAGGGAAAGTGGATTCTCCCATGAAATCCATCTTATTTTCCCTTGTTTGGTTTAAGGTGAAAAATGATGGAAAGTTACTAAAACATTCTTTATTTTGAACGAATTTTCATACCTATTTTTCATCTAATTTTCCTACAAACTTTCCTTCTTATTTTCTCACAAATTTTCCATCTTATTTTCCATTAAATTTTCCTTTCCACCAGATTTTCCCTAAACCAAACACAGCCTGAAGTTTTTGGAATTGGATTCAGATTGGCAGGCAGCTGATAAGGATTGCTTGTTGCAGCATGAATCCCCTCATCTGTGTCCTTGGAAGAGAAACAAATAAATGTTACTAGTTTTTGTTTTCTGCAGCACACAAAAATGGAGCTTATGGTTCTTCAATTACCTTGATTACATTTAAGAAGTAAATTCTCAACTTTGTTTATCAATCACTTGTTTTCATGAATAAGTTGTGATGCTAATGAAAGTTCAACAAATGTTATGAGGTGTTAATGAGCACTATTTTCATGAGCAATTTGTTTGATCCCTGTATAAAATGATCTACGAGGTGTGCTAATATTTTACTTATCTGAGCTATGTATCTCTCACAGCCCACTTTTTGCAAACATAAAAAAGTTAATAAAATTACTTACAAGTTGCTTTTAGGTTAATAATCTGCAAGACATACTAACAGCATATATGAAACAAACTTGTAGGCAGCAAGAAAAGTGGTCTTGCAAGGAGCAGTAGGTTCTTGTTGCATGGCCACTTTTGTAGCAAAACAGGTTACTACTACTCATTTTACTGAAATTATATAGGGCTCTAGTACATCAAATTTTAACATGTAGGTTGTCCATGGTTGGTTCTGATTTCTGATTGTAAGTGTCTTTTGAGTTTTATATGCCAAGGCTTTCTTAGTTAACAAGGTTTGGCAAGATAATATTAGTTGTTGAAGGTGTCTGGTGTGCTATCCCATCTTTGTTGATTATGCATTGTAGTTGTAGCTAAACTACAAGCATGTGGCTATTATTTTGTCAGGAATAACCGCGGAAGCTGTGAAATGCTCATGCCATGAACTTTGGCATGAACTCTTTACTTTCCTCTCCCAGGGATTGGTATGCAACCCTACTGGTAATGAGGAACCTAAATAAGTTATGGAATGTACAACTCCAACATCATTAGCATGAGTGTTCATATTTTTTCTGGTTAACAAATTGCTGGTGGTGTGTTTGAGCACATGAGTGTGAAATATTGGAGAACCACAGTTTGGTAGGCGTGAAACAGTCTCCTTTTTTACTGAATGACATTGTTGATTCTGTATCATCTATTTTCATCTTTTTGCATTGGTGACTCTCCTTGCTCCTAATTTTTCACTTTCCGTACTGTTAAATCTGAATGGAGACCTACGAATTTGTGGTGCTTGATCTTGCGGTTAAAATAGGGACTGGAGGATGACTTAAAGAACCCATCAAGATTGACAGAGTAATTGCAAGGATTACAATCCAAAAATCAAAAGAACACAACTATATACCAGCACACATTAAAACAAGACAAACTTGTTTACCACTCATTCAGACAGAGCTCCCACTGTGGCTCCTTGCAGTTGGGTCAAAGTTCACAGCAGCTGGGTCTGCGCAACCTTCTGGGACTGGTACGGCAACTTGTTGTGCTGCTTTTCCTGGGTGCAAAATGTAAAAATGATGAACAATCCTGCAGTGGTGCTCACTGCTCAGAAGGGTCTGATGGGTTCTAGCCGTAGAAATTTCCGCTTTTGATTGCATCTTCGTTTGCATTTCCGAGAGCTGCCTCATTCAGGTACTTGTCAGCTAATTGGACTCTCTTCACATTCTCTTGCTCCTTAACAAGCATGTTACCATACTCAAGGAGCTTCTCAAGTGTCATTTTAGGTTGCTCAAAAGTTGGGGGTCCATCCTTGGAGTTCACGAGCTTCTTCCCAATATCATTGACTCCAATACCAGCTATCCATTTCCTCACTTCATCATCATACACACGGGCTCTGAGAGCCCCAAAAAAGTCTGCACATTAGAGAATCAATCAGCTCAGTTGGTCAAATTAAATAAATAAATAAAAAATGCACACTCCTCAGCATATGGTATTTAGGTCAATGAAGACACTTACCAATTGACTGGCCGGGAAAGGTATCAACAATCTTAACAACATCCTCCGTGGCTATGTTGTCAGTCCTAAAGATCCCAAGGCAGACACCGATTCTATCTTCTCTAGTTGGAGCCCAGTAGAACTTCTCCATACGTCCATCACGGATAAGAGGTGCGTATAGAGTTGAAAAGTCATTACCAGTGACTATAATTGGAACCCTTGGGTTCTCCTCCTTATTGTACATACCAGGTAACTGGACATTTGTCGGGTTATCAGCAATGTTCATAAGGGTAGCGTTCACCATTTGGTTGTTGACCGTGTATTGAGTGGTTCCACCCATTCTACCTGCTCCTGCGTCAAGATCATTTATAAAGAGGCAGCACATTTTTCCTTTCTTGATAATGTCCGCAGCCTCACGGTATCTCTGTCTGATCAGCTTGGCTGGTTCTCCAGCATTCCCACTTTCAAGCTCACCAGCACTCATCATGATAGGGCTGGAATTAAATCACATGTCAAAAGGAAGGTCTCATTTCTATTTTGCAAACACTGGACTGGGAGTAAGAAAAGAACTAATTAAAGAGGAGCACAAGCAAGGTTAACTGCGGGGCTTACTTGATTCCCATCTTGGCAAAGACAAGCTCACATTGAAATGATTTACCCTGACCCTTGCCTCCCCAAACACCCAAAATTAGAGGAACCTGAGAGAAATGTGGGAGGCCTGTCAGAAATTACCTTCACTGGCATTATGCTGGTAGATAAAGGTTTGGCTTTTTCCACAAACCTTGATGTTTGGCAGAGTCATAAAGTTCTTGGTGATGTGAACCACAAGCTTGTCCATGAAGGCAGGAGCTATGTAATAACCATCCATCTTGTTGTCCATATATCTGATAACATTGTTGACATTTGTATGAGGTTGGATCTAACCTCACATAAGCATGTCAAAGGTTTAGCATGGGTGTGGTACTTACGTGCGAAGTCCAGTGCTGATGTATTCGTAAGAGCTCATGATAGCATCATGAGTTCCAGCACCAGTAGGTGCTTGGAATAGTGTGTCAACCAGTCCCTTCCCTCTGGTGATGTCCTGCTGGTCATCAGATATATCAAAGGCAAGGCCCTTCCACCTGTCTACCTTGGGTTTCTTTTCTTCACTACCTGCTTCTGCAGCAACTCTGAAGGCTCCAGATACAAGCTTTTGTTTGGTAACTTTTGAGGACAATTTCTTCAAGCTGCCTCCCAGGAATGCTGAGCTAGGAGCTGCACCTCCTGGGCAGACAGAGCTGTTCAGCTGAAACATCAAAAACACTCTATAAGTGCCATTAAACCCTCAGACCAAGTGAACCTACCAAGAAAGTGGTCAAAGGTTCGGAGCAACTGAAACCCAGCATACTAGAAATACCTGTGTCCTTTGAGCAATAGCAACAGTGGGAACGAGAGCAGCCATGCTGGTTAGGCTTGGCTCGGTGTAGATTCTGATGATAAGAGGCACCTGAGAGAATCCTTATGAGCTATCTGAGAGAAGAGATAAGCAAGGGGTGTATATAAAGGGAGGGAAGTTATTGAGTTCTTGTGGACTGTTTTAAACAGTTGTTCAGTGCCACAAAAAAGGAGATTGGCTAAGTGACTGGTGGCACTATGCGGATAAACCAATAATGATGCAGCGAGTCATTCAGCCAGTAGCCGCAGTAGGTTACACACTGAGCGACATTTGAGGTTATTGTTGAAGCTTTTATCTTCTCCACAGAAACTAGATGGTAGCCACATCTGATTTTGTAGCTAGCAAATGAGAATTCAGTAATATTGGTGATGGAGTGCGCAAGTTTTGAGGCTGATGCGTTATCTCTAATCCAACCACACAAGCAGGCTTATCCAAATAGCCAACATTGTCTGTAGGCATCCACTATTTGGCTCACTGAGCCATCTTTGCTCATCTGGACTGGGTGCTTGTTAAACATCTCAGTTGTCTGGAAGAAGGCAGGGTTAAATGGGTGCAGACCACTTAGTTGTGGTCTACTTATTTACAGACCAGTGATCATATAATTATTAAAACGGCACACGTTTGCTGGAAACAAGTCGAAAAAGAGGTTCCTGTTCTTGCTACCGATTTTATAGGAAATAGCTCAATACATATTGACTCCGGAGGCTTGCGGCAGTACCGGCCTGAGTCATTTACGATTACATCCTTCCATTCGAAATGCTTGGTTGCCCATCAACCCCACCTGTAGAATCATCCGCCGTGTCACAACTTAGATTGTATCTATTTTGGTCATATATGTTTCATTTATCTGTGTAGAATGCTGTATGTGTTGATAGCTTCTATATTTCTGTTTGGCGGAAGTTTAAAAGCAGTTGATTTAGGGTTAGTTTGTGTGATGCCAACTTAATTTTGTCATAAATTTCATTTTCATAAATTTTGCTTTTATATTGAAACAAATTTTTCAAACCTCTGCATGGAACTGCATGCCCATATTATACTTCTTTCTATTTTTTCATATTATATTAATTACAAATTTCTTACATTTATTAAATATATTATTGTTGATAATTATTAATTCATATTATATTTTCTTGACATTTATATAATAAAAAATTACATAATTAAAATTTTCATTAAACAACAATAATAATGTATTAATTTATATTAAATCTAGTACATCCAAGCTCAAAATAAATAAAAAATACTCAATATTATATAAAATATGACAAACACAATTTAATTTAAATTAAGATCGTCAAATTTTTGCTAAATATATAGACCAAATCAAGTCAAAATTTGCCAAATATTTTTTTGAACGTTGAAAAATAATGGTTATAAATTTATTTAAATATTGGTGTATATATCATATACGACGTTTTAAAATTAAAATCATTGTCTATGATATATATTTTATACGGCGCTTTTAAATTAAAAACGTCATATAAAGTATATACTATTTACGACGTTAATTTTAAGTTATAAAGTATAAATGACGCTTTTAAATTAAAAATTTTATATATTCTCTATTACCGCTTCATGCAGATAAAACGGTGTTATATCAGAAGACCACTAACCATTTTTCATATCGAAACAAAAGCGATTTGGGTAAACAAAATTTTAATGTGGATGCCGTTAGGTGTCTGTTCTGCTTGTTGTTGCTTTTGTTTCTAATCATCTAATGTACAGGAGTACAACACAAGAACTCTCGTGCTAACGTCACACCAGAAATAGTATCTACTATATAAATTACATGTATTATTATTAAGGGCTTAGACTTGTCAGAGTAGAAAGTATTAATATACTTTCACTTAATTAGATTTATATAGATTTAAATATGAATATTTTAGCCATTATCAAATGAAAGAGAAATATGGTAAAAAATCAGCAATATAATAAGTGAGTTCTATTTTTATTTTTTATCTTTCATAAGTTAAGGACAATACTGCACATACCATAATAAAAATAAAAACCAATTAAATAAGGATATATTAGTCTTTTCACATGCTTATGTAGTCCGCCATCCATTTTCCCTATTAAAGTTTGCAATTTCAAGAAAACATATACAATTTTGAACACTTGTGTAAATAAATAATTTGTGATTTTGCCTCCAAAATTTTCTATAATTATAAATAAAGAAAGTTACAAAAACATAGCATGCACTACCATTTTTTTTTTTTACAAATAGAAACATATATTGTTATCAAAATTTGTAATTTTAAGTAAAAATAGAATTTAGAGACTTCATGTAATTAACTACTATGTGACGTCATGCTGCATAAATTTTTTATAATTATAGAAAGTACTTTTCAAAATGATGTTGTTTTGAACTAGTGTATTTAGTTTCTCATAATTATTTAATTTATAAAAATAATTAATTTAATTATTTAATTAATTACAACTTTAATTAGAACGGTTGCGCAGTTTTATGGAAATGAACCTCCTTCAACATTCAAGACACGTCTCAAGAAGAAATTCCACAAGATTTATGAAAATGTAACGAGTGTTTGTAATGTGTATCAAAATTTCAGATTTTATAAGCGCAAACATATGAGCACGAAAATCAATTTTGAGTTCGCAACCGCTCAGTTGGGCAGGCTACCATGATCGACATGAGAAGTATCGTCGAACCAACAACATAAAATAAGTACATTTATCGAGAGACAACTCGAGTTTACTTTCATTATCTTTCATTTCCGTATTTTTGTTATTATAATTTAGTTACTTTTCGAGTTTATTTTTTTTAGTTTGTTTAATTAATTTTTATCATGTCAAAATCAAGTGTGAGATTGCATTAGAAATTAATGAATAAGAACAATTGACTGATTGCAACAGAAGAAGACGTGCGCACGCCTGTTTAATGAAGTCGAACGCTGGGAGACTCAGGGAGTCAAGCGCGCGGCTCCATAGTTAAAAAAGTCAAGTGCCCGAAAGACGCATAACTCCACCCGAGCTCAAGCTTTCATCGCATCCAGAACGGAATCCAGCCGAGTTTGCGAGACTGTCGTCAGCCCCCAAAATCCCATCCCCCGTTAGCCACCAATTCAATTGCGCCACTCAGCCATCGTCGTCCCTCCGGCCATCACTCAGATAAAATCATCCTTCTTCAGCGTAGAGAACCCAAAAATAACGAAGCCCAAGCCACGCCTCGTTCCCACAACCCCGGAGCACATCAAGTCCAACACCTTAGCCATGCAACAACTACTTTGCCCGGCAGCAACTAGTTCCAGTCCGGTCTAATATGTATCAGTGTTTGCCTATTAAATTAGTTAATGGAGTCGTATTGACTAAAGTTTTGATTACCTCAAGAAATAATTATTCTTAATTAAGAATTCTAATACCTTATTAAGGTTATTTATGATTAATAGACTTTTACTTATGACTAATTAAAAATAAAAATATAGGATCACACATGATCGAGTGGAAGATATTGAGTTTAAAAGTCAAAAAAATCTGATTTTGATATGATCCGCCTCAACTCATGTCTGATTCAGATGAACCAATGAGTTAAACTTGTTGATAATATCCACTGAGTTTGATCCAGGGGTTAAGTCCATAAAATTTGGTTTTGATATGATCTTGCTCAACTCATGCCTGATTCGGATGAAGCAAATGGTTATCCATTGAGTTTGATCCAGGGGCTAAGTCCAGTAACCCACGCGATGGGTTTGGCTCGAGGCCAAAGGCTAGAAGCACGATTCTCAGTTTAGGGTTTCTATTTGATAATTGGATGATATTCAATAGGATCGAAGACTTAGTGAGAGGGTTCATCTGCGAACCAGTATTGCAGAGGGATGTGGATATCGATAAAGGCACGACAATTGGAACGTTCGTCAAAAGAGGTAGCCCTAATCCCTTTTGTTTGGATGTTTCAATTTGGATTCAGACTTACGTCCGACAGTTCGGATTAAAATTAGTAAAATTAATTAATGAGTATTTCGAATTTGGATTTATTTCGCGTGGTTTGGAAAACGTAATCCTACATTTATGCACATAATTCCCAACAGTTCGCGCATACATTATGGCACCCACCATAGTCAAAGCCGGAGTTCATGAGACTCTCGCTCTGAGTTCAGATTCCTAGCCACTTTATGAAGAGCCAGTCCTTGATCGATTCAAGCCTTTATGACCAAGTCCTTGAGCTAGCTCAGGCCGTAAGCTGGTCAAGTATGTTTGAGCTTCGTTCTTACATAAATGTCCACAATAAAGCCTAGTTGTTAGAATCGTGAAGGCGAGAGACTTCATACTTTAGATTCATATAGGAGGTAACACGTATGAGTAATCATTAGATAGGATTACAGAGATGTTTGGCTTGCTTGTGGGTGATCATGCTAAGATAGAGAACTTCCACATATATGAGCTTCCTAAATTTTGGCATGAGATTAGTTGTGACCCTTAGATTAAGTATATCCCTACTGAGACACCAACCACTCATATTAAAGACCTTCTGTATTTCTATATTCATAAGGTCACTTGGGGTACCAGCTTAGCCAGAAAAAAGGGTAAGGATAAGATTGAGCACGTTGGGATTTTTATTCTCATGTGTTGTAGGCAAGTTAGAGTGCCCAAATCCCACTACATGTGTTTACACTGAGTTTATGAGGGTTAAGGCAGGTCCAATAACAATAATCTATGGAGGAGTAGTCATTCATATCCTCAAAAGAGTCGGAGCAGGATTACACAAGCCTAGACTAGATCGAGAGACTCTGAAACCAGTATTCCACAATTACATATTCTTTGCAAAGATGTGAACTATCACGTTTCCTTGCACAGGCCAGCATGTGGAGGTATCCGCGACCCAATGCTGCATCAAGTGATTCAAAGAGGAGGAGCGAGAGCACTTAAGTCCACCTCGCCTATACAGAACTCAATCTCCAACTCCATCCACTTCAACTGCCAAGGCAAGACTTTCATCATCTTCACAGCCACCACAAGCACCCCAGGTCAGAGCCATTGATATAGTGAACACATATACGAGAAATCTATTGAGCCAGATGGATATTTGAGTTGGGAGCATGGAGGCATTGGTTCATACTTTGATCAAGGAGAATTGGAGGACCTAGGAGCTGACCGGAAGCTTGATTTGTGAGGGAAGAGGAGATCTAGATGCATTAACACCACCACAGCTACCTCAGGCCTAGGTGCAGTACTTTCCATTCATCACATCACTATCCTCTACATCTATAAAATTTGATATGATATTTGACATGATGTTCTGACTTTGTTGTTATGATGTAACTATCTTTTATGATCAATGACACTTTTTCGTTGAGACTTTAATGACTACGTTAAGTTATAATGTGGAATTTTTGCAACATCACGCCAAAAATTCAAGTTTCAGAGAACTAGTCGCTTGTAGACGGGAAGCGTTTGAAGATGAGAATGAGTTTCTTAGCTCGCGTGCACTTATCCAAGAGAGACTCGAGCAAGGAAAAGATGTTGTGTGCATGACCAATCACGACCAGATTGGTCAGCATGCGTAGAACTTTTTTTTCGGGTTCTTTCTTTCCTCGTATTTTTCTCTTTCATTACTTTTAAGCTTTTGAAATGTGAGGACATAATTTATTTTTAGTGTGGGGTGGGGAATCAGAAATTTAGTGTTACTAGATTTTTGAGTCTTTTATTTATTTTTTATGTAGTTTAATTTTTAGTTTTTTATGTCATATCTCGGAGCATGATAAAATTTTAAAAATTGAAAAATCCAAGTCTCGCTAGTATTTCTTTATTCCATTCTTGTGATTTATTTTCATACTGATTGTGTTTTTGATTTTTTTTTTCAAATAATGGGATTTGTTGCAAAGAATTAAAAAGACTTATCTAAGGCACTACATAAGGAACATGAGCCATACAGGAAACAAAGCAAGGAGAATCAAGTGCTTCTACAAAATAATGTATGCCTAGCATCTCGCTTTAGAGCTTTCATGACGTCTGAAGAGAAGTCCAGACGTGATGAAGAGACAAATGTCTCAAATTTAAGAGCATAATTAGCTAACCGATCTGCGACACCATTAGCTTCTCTGAAGATGTGCACTAATTGAGATCTCTGGACTTTAAAAGTTGCTGACAAAAAAAGTGATTTTGAGCAACTTTAAAGTTATGGAGACCTGCGTGAATATGGACAATAAAAGTGGTTTTGAGCAACTTTAAGGTTGTTGGCCACATGCGAGTCACAAAGTGGTTTCAAAGCAACTCTCAGGTTGTTGGCCACATGTGAATGATAAAGTAGTTTTGAGCCACTTTCTAGGTTGTCCGCCACAAGAGAACGACATCGTGATTTTGAGCAACTTTTAAGTTGTTGATGACATGAGAACAATAAAGTGATTTTGAGCAACTTCCAGGTTGTTGGATAACATGGGAATCACTAAATGATTTCGACCAACTCCCCAGTTGAGCCACATGAGAATGACAGAGTGGTTTTGAGCAACTTTCAGGTTGTTGGCCACATGAGAATGACACGGTGATTTTGAGCAACTCTTAGATGTTAGCCACTGAAATCCACATATGTATTTTTTAGATTTACGTTGTCGTTGTGCTGAGATTTTATTTTGTGAGATAACTTGGAGTATAACTCCAAAGATATATTAAGTACCTCGTGTACCGAACGTGAGCGATTTGTGATACTATTGGTTGAATGATAATCAATTATAGGCATCTTTATGCCACTATGAAATATATCCCTCGAAATGTATTTGTGAATTCAAGAGAACCATGTAGGTTCAACGCGATATTGTGTCCTTGTTGTGAACTATAGATAGATACCATATAGAAATGTCGTGGCGAAGGTCAAAATAAAATATGTCGAGGTGTAAAAGATAAGCCTCAAGGTTTTCAAGGCTTCGAGGACTTTAGTTATAGATTCACAAAGGCTAGAGACTCTTGCATTGAGGCTTTGAGGACTGAATCCAAAAGATGTGAGATCCTCGTAATGAAAAATTAATATGACTTTCATTATGGACTCTTAATTTGAGACTTTGTAGGAGTCATAAAAGGAGTTGACACACTTAGTATAATGTTCGATCTAACGGTAGGCTAATAAGAGTGGAGATTCACATGCATAATTTTGACCATATATATGTCAATATTCATTTTAGAGATCAGTGCAGTCAAAAAATTAGTAAGCACTGACTCGAAACAAGAGAAGCAAAAGGCTTGTTATGTGTTAATTATTTAATTAATATCTATTTAATTCTGGACAAATTGATTGAAGCGGTTGGAAAATTAATAATTACTAAATAAACTGAAAACATGGCACAGAGATATAATTGAACAAAGTGGATAAGCATCCTAGGATTTCTACTTCACTTAGGTATTAGAGTCTGTCACTAAAATAATTAATTTATCCGTATTGTCCGTGGTTTTGGTTATCTCAAGAGTCAATTAATTCTTAATTAGGAATCATAATGCCTTATTCGGGGCTGCTTATGATCAATGAGTTTTTTTTATACATAATTGAGAATACATCTATAGGACCCTAGACAATCGATTGATGGATATTGAGTTGAGAGCCAACCAAATAAGATTTGATTCGGATATAATCCGGTTCAACCTACGCCTGATTCGGATCAACCAAATGGGTATTACCCATGGGAATGGGCCTAGCCAATAACCCAACTGATGGGCTTGATCCGCGGACCAAAACCTAGAAGCTCGATTCTCACTATAAATAGAAGTTAGTTTCTATTTAGAGATATGTCAGTCTTCGATACAATCAAAGGTAGAGGATGAGAGGAGGGTTTACCCTGGGAGCTAGTACTCCATAGGGCTCGATATCCACCACCCGTGCGCGGATACCGGTAGAGACGCGACATTTGACGCGTTCGTCAAAGAAGTCACCTTAACCCCTTCATTAAGGTATTTCAATTCGGATCTCAACATGTGTCTGATAATTCTGATTGAAACTGTCAAAAGTAATTAATGGCAATTTCGAATCTGAGCTTACGTTATGTGGTAACACAATCTTACATTTGTGTATACAATCTCAAATACTAGGTTGCATGCAAAACTAATCATGTTATTTATGCACAAATAAATCATTCAAATCATGCAATTTCAATAATACAACATATCATTCAATAATTCACTATGAGTCCGACTTCTGGGTATTTCTAAGTAGTAAATTATTAACTATAACTGATTTCATATTGTGTTATTTCTCAATTCTAGTTTTCATAATTTACAAATACTAGTCAAATGGTGATACACTAATATTTTCTAAACATACAGCAGGACAAACAAAATACTCAATATTCCTAGACAAGCTATTGATTCTGGTATTTAGTTGACTATAGCCATTGACAACAAAGTAAAGTATCTAACTCAACCTGATTTTGGTCTTTCTAGAATGTCATATACTAGTCTAAAGTGTAGTAGATTTATTCCTAAACTAAATTACTAAGTTCTTATAGCATACATATTTAAACTCTAAAGTACAAGCATGACAATACCTAAGCATCCCTAAATAATAAACATATGGAGTAACATTCAAAGAGGCACTAATAAAATGGATAAAAAATATTCTTAATTTATAAACATATAAAAGTTGAATTTTCATCCAATCTAGGATCTACAGGATCTTAGGACAGAGACGACTATTCACTATGCATAATTAAAATAAAAATCATAAAATAGTTATGAAAGTGAAATAAAAATGATAGAGGAAAGTTTAGTCTTTTGAAGCTCTAACTCTGAACGGAATTCGTCCCTTTGGTTTTTATGGCAGGAAGATGTGTGGCGGTGTCACGTGTGTTAGGGTTTGAGACTGAGTTTTTATTTATAACTGAGTTGACATCTTGTATTTTTATGGTAATTTTAGGTAATTTGTTGAAGAAATATTATCGACAAAAGAGGTTCGGAAGGTAAAATTTAAATCTGTCAAATTTGTGCGCAACACATGTCAGCATGATTTAGATCATGCTAACCATCGTCCTATGTACATAAACTTGTTCTTGATTGTGTTAACTTTCATGAGAACTCGATCTAGGTTGCGTTGTCGTTCGGTGGCCGAAAACTTGAGCCGGAGGTCATTCTTTCATGTTACACGACCTAGGTTATGCTAAAACTCCTCAAGAATGACCCGGGTCGTGTTGAGCCTCAAACAGTTTTTGGAAATTATATTTCAACCTCTAAAGTTTATCTTTTTAACAGCGGCCCCTGAAGTTGACTTTTTGTCTTTTTCCTTTTCTCTTCTAAAGACATTTTACTTTATATTTTACATATAAGAGACAAAATAACTATAAATTACCTATAATCACTCAGAAATGACTCAAAATATACTAAATATATGTATTTATAATAGAATAAATTATTTTTCTATCAGATCCTCATTTCGAATTCATTGGCGGACTTTGTGGGCAAATCTCAAGTTTGAGTTTTATGTCTACACTTTGAAATTTGAAATTATTTGTATAAATATTTGATGAGATTATTGGATTAAATCAAAAGATGTTAAACACTGATTGTTTAGTTTTGATATAAGTTGCAAACTTATTTGTGCAATACAAACATATGAAATGAGTAACAAATAACGGCAAGTTAATGAGGCGCCAACTATTTCGAGTGGAAACGGGTGTCAAAAAGTTACTCTGACTTAACATTTTCAATATGTGATTCATGATCCAACGGATATGGATTGTTACTTTCAGACTAATTTTATCTTGACACAAGTAGAAATAAAACGAGTGTGAGAGAGAATGTCAATATGAAACTAGATACTCAGATACTTTTAATCCTGGTACCTAAGTCGATAAGAACGTCGATAAATCAAGTGGGGGAGGATGCCACAAGTTGATCCTTTGATTGGACTAGATACTTGTAAACTGTTAATATGATAGTTAAGTCGACTGAGACGTCTATATATTGAGTGTGAAAGGATGTCACGGGTAAGCTCTGTGACAAGTCATGGAGGACTCTTCTTGGACTTAGAGGCATTTTTGTAATAGTTGATATTGGACCTTCGAAAGATCAGGTAGCGAAATGGATGATTGATTTTGAAATTAGACTTCAATACGAGTCCAACAGTATCACGTAAATTGGATAAGTGGTTGATATGAAAAAGATGTAGTATGTAAGGAGAGACAACAATGATGTTTATTCCTGGAGAATTGGAAAAAAATTTCATTATCTCTTTAGAGGGAAGTGATGATGAATTCGACTACCCCGGGGTGAGTATGGATGAGAACCCTAAGGTAGGCCAACTCATTACAGACATGAGGGTGGGCGTTCGAGTTATCTAGCGAGCCTCGAATGTTTCCATAAGGTGCCGACTTTATGAACATCATGAAATAAGGCGAGGGCTTGACAATAATGCAATGAGTTACATGTCGAAACTAGGTGCACACCGATCCCTTTTCCCTTGGATAACGAGTATAAAGGAATGGATGGATCCTTTAATTGGATTTGCTTTAATGAGTTATGTGGATCAAAAGGGAATTAGAAAAGAGACTTGTAGACATTAGCCAAAGAGGTCGACTAGGTGAAATCCCGAGACAGATCTCTTGCATTTTTAAATATCCGGAGTGAGTAAGGTGCGATTATTTATAGAGATCAACTCACGAGCCACTTGATGATGCGTGGTGAAAGACAATCTCGTATATATCTCAAGATTCTGATAAGTAAAGATACTCCGAACATTGAAAAGGTTGACCCGATTCGAAAAGTTCTCAGTGTCGTACAATTTTAAGTGTTTAAAAATGTGAAAAAAATAAGAGATACGAGTCATTGTTATAAGACTGTAACATAGAGCAGTAACTTCCATACTGGGAAGAGGAACATCAATCCAAAGAGGAACGATATATATGTACACGGAACAAATGAATAGCTCACGAAAATACAAACGACCGTAGAAATACAAAATTTCTACAAAGAAATTAGAAAGACATACATCAAAAGTGACTTAAAAAATTAAATATCTGAATCCTAAAATTCATGAGAGACCCATATTTGATCAGTAGATACGATGTGTAGAGCCCTTTAATTTTAACTAAAATATCATAAATAAATTAAACTAAATAATGGAGGAGTAACTAGGGCACAAACATACAGGAGTGGGACATCGTCTCCATCGGAAGCTGCTACTGCTGCTATTTCACATCACAGAGGTGACACTGTAACTAGGAGAAGGCATCTGCCCGTTATATGTTCGACCGGCTTACTCTTATCTTGTTACATGGCGTAATCTCCGCAGCCATTTTCGATTGGTTTTCGAATCTCTCATCTCCAGATTTCGACCCGAAACCCTAGGATTCACAAAATGTCGGGTGGCTTTTTCCGGGTAAATAACTAAGATAGCTACCTCGTCACTCGATTTCAGTAAACTTGCAGTCTCTACCTCCCCTCGGTCATATCACTTTCAATTTTCGACGTGATGTGATGCGATTTTCGTATGTTCACTTCGTAGATGGAGATTTCTTTCGCTTTGGCTTTATAGCTTCATCATTGTTTTTTTCATAATTGGATTGGACCTTGTTTTATTGTAGGGTACTTCCGCTGATCAGGACACTCGCTTCTCTAATAAACAAGCCAAGCTTCTGAAATCACAGAAGTTTGCGCCCGAACTAGACAACCTGGTTTGCACTCTTAGTGCTTTCTCAAAACTTATGCATACATTTGCTATTAATCTTCACTGATATGGTGATCAGTCTTTACTCTTTGGAAGTGGTGTCTACCCAACGTTTCTACATTCTTTTTTCCTTGTTGGGTTTGAGTGTGTGGTTGATTCATCTTAGGTGGACATGACAAGGGTGAAAATAGATGTTCTCAGACCGTGGATCGCCAAGAGGGTCACTGAGCTACTGGGTTTTGAAGATGAGGTTCTTATCAATTTTATTTATGGTCTCCTCGATGGCAAGGTAATTTCTTTTTGACATTGTAGTTTCTTACTAAACAAGATCACAGTTCGGCAATTATGCATACGTGGAATTGCATTTGATGTGACATTTGAGGTCAGTTGGAAGCGTTATTTTGTGCATATCAGCTTGATAGAAGTGAGGTGGGATTAGGACCCTGAATCGAATTCATTGCATTGGCGGAATGTAATATTATTGCCATTTTCAGATTTATGTAGGTTATGTAAATGTGATTAATACTGTATCCTCACTCTTTTTCTACCTTAGTGCTCGGAAGTGAATAGTGGTTAATGAGAACACAGGGAATTATCTAGGAGGTTCATTATTCAACACGAGTTTCTTATTTGTTGGTACCTGTACCTTATGGGTATAAGGATTATAGACTTTCTGTACTGCAGAATGTTAATGGGAAGGAAATCCAAATTTCACTCACTGGATTCATGGAGAAAAATACTGGGAAATTCATGAAAGAACTTTGGACACATCTGCTTAGTGCACAAAAAAACACAAGTGGTGTCCCACAACAGTTTCTTGATGAAAAAGAAGAGGAGACACGGAAGAAAATGGTTACTTCCTTAAGTGAAATGTGATTTTGTTTTCATTTTTAGTAAATTGGTTCTCTTGCTCACATAGTATTGTGCCTTGATATAGGCTGACGCTGAACGGATTACCAATGAAATCCACAGAAAGAAAGTGAGGGATGCAGAAGAATCTGAACATTTTCGGAAGAAGATGGTAATACTATAATGTTTATGTAAAACTGATTTTACAGGAACATACTTTTGTTTTGACTGTATTTTGTGTTTATCAAGCCATTCAGCTAGCTTGTGCAACTATTTGGGTTCATGTCCGTTACCTGAAACTACTGTAGGAAGGTGGCTCTGACCCTTCAAGAACTACTGTCACTGATGACAACCTCCTTGCAAAGAATCGGAATGGAAGATCTCCAAGTTATAGTCCTGGTGATAGAAAAAAGATTGCTGGCAGGAATGGCGGAAACATAAAAGCAAGGTGCTACTACAATACTTTACCCCCTTTTTTGAATGGAAAATATTTCGGGTGGTAAATCTTGGTAGACTAATGATGCTAAATTTGCCAACCCATGAATGTCATAGTGTGCTGATTTTGGCGTTGAAATTACTCAATCTTACCATGACATCCCTACTTAGTTGTTAAAGTATGTGAATTGCTCTACATGATGCCTCCCGTTTAATTGGTATATTAAGCAAGTTTCTTGTACTTGAGAGTGAGCTATGAAATATTGATTGCTTAAAGTTTATAATTTTCTTTTTCCATATGCATTTGGGGCAATCTGAGGCCAAGTTACAGTCAAGATATTCACGTTCTTTACAAAACTTGTTGTGAAGTTTGGATGGTGGATTCTGGATTCATTTCATCACCAAAAGAATTTTATTGGTTGATTACTTCCCTGAGACTGCAAGTTTGTGCCTGCTAGTCATTAACTGGCTTAAATGTAGCATATTACAGTTTCTTACATTAAACCATCAGGTGCTTGATCTTTATGAACACTACATTGTCATGGAAGCATTGTGTGATGTGGATTCGTGTGCGATACGTGTGAGGGTCAGTGCAGATTGTATTTGATTTTTGTATCTAAGCATAAAAAGTATGCCACATTTGTTCCTGTAGCTTAATGTATAAAATCAACTCCTCTATCCTTGCTCCAGACCAATGGAAAGAAATTGAGTTTTGCTTGTGTTACAAATGAACCTATAATATAGCTGAAAGGAATGTTCTTTTCTTATGTCTAGGCGCTCCGGATCTTCTCACTCAGCTGAAAGCTCCCCTTCACCTAATCGGTTTGTTCACTTCCTTGCAATTTATTTTTTGCCATGTTTGTTTGTTGCTCTTTCTATAGGTCTGCATTTCACTTGTGATTTTGGAAGTGGTTAATCAAATATATAAAGTCATCTAATAACAAATCTTGCAGGCTAAGGAGTATTTCTAGATCGCCGAAGACTCGTAAGCGGTCCATATCTTCTGAAAGAACACATCACAACCGGAAGAGATCAATATCCCCTTACCATGTTCGGTCATATAAAGGGTCTCCTTCTCCATCAAGGCGAAGGTTATCTTATCGACGAAGATCCAGATCACGTTCTTACAGTAGTTCATCCTCACCTCAACCACGCCGGTCTTTTCGCCGTGCATCACCACATCCACATGCACCACGTACCAGGCAGCGCAGGTCCCCATCCTCGGTTCGGCGATGGTCAAAATCCCCCATACGGCGCAGGATCCCATCCCCCATACAGCGCAGATCCTCATCCCCGGTGCGGCGCAGGTCCCGTCTCCGTAGGTTGTTAGTGAGGCGCAAATTGCCTTCTCCAGTACTGTATAGCTCTCCTTTGTCATCTCCACTGCGAGGTAGTATGTCTTCTCTTTCACAAGGTACATCCCCATCTCCAAGACGAGCTTTGCCTCCTCCGAGACGCAGATCTCCATCTAAGGACAACTTGCACTCTCCTAGAAGACGTAGAACCCCTTGTCCTGAAGTACTCCAGCAATCTCTTTCAACTCCGAGACATAGACATTCATCTCCAGGATCACGGGGGCCTCTTGTTTTGGATAGTAAGAAGCATTATCTCTCTGATAGCAGCCCACCTTCCCCTTGTCAGTCCATACCTGAGTCTCCTGTCCATCGAAGATCAAATTTTCCTTCCAGAGAGAAAGCCTTAGCTCGGATGAGCAAGCAGATTTCACTATCGTCAGTTGAAAATTCCAGGTATGTTTTACCAACAAACTGATTTTACTCCTCTTTTTGCCTACAGCTCATAGTTTCTATTAAACATCATTTACTTTGGCAAAAGATTGTCATATGGAGTGTCTTGAATTATATGTTTTTTGTGTGTTGTACTATATTGCAAACAATTTAATTGCTGTTGCAGTCAGAAAAACAGAACAGGGCGAGAGTCCCATGGGCAGGCTAATTCGGGTAATGTCCAAAGAAAAGTATCATCAGAGGCAATATCTCCAGAGCAGTCTCATTTATCTTCAGAATCACCAGCAAATACAAATGGATTTGATCAGGATGAGCTAATGTAGAATTCATTTCTTTTTAGAACTATCTGATTATGATTTATTGAAATATATGCACTTGTTCAGTTGAGTTTATTTGGCGATTTCACTAAACAGATCTCGGAGAAAGGAATCAAAGGTCAGCAAAGAAAGCCTCCCACAAGCAACTAGGGAATCTAACTCATCATGTGGAAACTTGGAAATCAGGTTGCCATTACATTGAATATTTTTCTTTTTTGTGTGTGTGTGTTTGTGCCAGTATTTGGATTGGCACATCCTCAGTTACCTGAACTGCACATATACAGGGATAAAACTTCTGGAAGAACCAACCGCAATGCCAAAGAGGCTGATCTTCAGAAAATGGAATTGTTGCCTGATCATAAGATCAAAACGGAGGGTGGGGATCAGCATGTTGAACCAGAAAATGAAGCAAGGAAGCCTGCTGGTACAGGTTTGAGAGGTGATCGTTCTGACCCTGACCGCGAAAGTGGTAAGAAAAGGAAGCACAAGGGTTCCTCTAGAAGGCATGAAGTGACATCAGATGATGACAGCTCTGAGTCAGAGGCAGATGAGAAGAAGGATGTGAAGAGGAGAAGGAAGGAAGATAAGAGACTGAGGAGGGAGAAGAGACGTCAGAGGCATGTAGAAAAGCGTCACAAGAAGGAAGAACGATGTGGAGGGAAGCATCATCTTAAATCACGGAAATATGATGATGCAGGCATTGGAGAGAAGATTCATGATAAGTCTGACGGTGAAGAAGAAGAAAAGAAGAAGTTAGAGGTAGAGCTTAGGAAGAAGGCTCTTGAATCTTTGAAAGCCAAGAAGGGGATTGGTCAGTGAATGGTTGAGAAATTTGTGTTTATTTCGAGGTTTTGGTGGCACTGCCAGTAATATTCATGACTGGTATGGCTTCAGTGATGGAGATGTTGCACAGGAGAGAGGTGGCTGGCTGCTACAATGTTGCAACGATAAGAAATGGAGACAAAAGTACTAAACCAGTATTATTTTCTTGACCTGGTCTGTTTGCCTGGTTGCAGATTAGTGGATTTAGTTAAAAGATAAATATTGCGTCTTCTGGTGGTGGATGTTACCACAGTATTTGGCTTCTTGTTGACACATGCATGTATAATTATTTCTTGATGTTATCTCAAAACTTGAATTTGTGAGTATATATATATATATATATGCATATAACGGGAGTTCCTTTGGGGCTAGTTTGAAAGGTTGCTAGCAAACAAATTGATTTTTTGTTGGTAGTGATAGAAAATATGAATATGGTTTTAAATAGAATGATTCGCATATATTGAGATTTGATTGACTTATTCTCGTGTTAAAGTCTTCTGCAATAAAGATATAAAGATTCCCACTAGGGGTCGGTAACGAAGTCGTAGTCGGAAGAAGGTCTGAAAACAATGTACAAGAGAGAATGAAACGTTGCGTTTGGTACGAGTAGGACGCAATCAAAAGAGAACATGTGCCGGCGGCGTTGATCGAGTCGAGAAATATGGGATTGCTCGCTTAATCGCTTTGCTCGGTCCTCGTTTCTTCTCTCTTGAATCGATTCTGCTTTGCTCTGGCAATGAAGATGGCGTGACGCGATCGCTATGCCTGGCAGTTTTCCTAAATCCTTCCTATTTACTGCCCTTCAATAATAAACTTACACTACACCCAGAGCCTCAGCAGAAAGGGATACACACAGCACAAGGTAAAAGCTTCCACCCATCCAATTTTTCCTTTTGAATATTTGCTGCTACCGCCAATATCCAAGATCTGCACCGGACGGCCGCTCCGCCCAGGCTCGCCCCTAGGTTTCGCAGCGACACCCGCGCCCTCCTACATTGGGTTCTGGCTCTTGCCTGGAGGGTGGAGGCCATCCATTTTCGGGACCTGGCTCTTGCATTTATATTTATCTTCTGTTTTTCTTTACAAATCGCTCAATTCCATCTTTTTCATGATTTCCTTCTCCGTTGCTAGCAACCCAACTACTCTATCCATCAATCCCTGTGGCTAGGGTAATCTAATGAATTTCTGATTCATTTTCATTTCCCTTTTTTTTTTTTTATGTATGTATTTGTTTTAGGTTTTTATACCAACTGTTTTTTCTTCTTTTGTAAATATTTGTTATTGACCTGCTGAAGCATGCCCACTGCAACTATGTTTTTACAAGTCTCTGGAATATGACGATCAAGCTGCTTTAGTTTAATCCTTCCTAGTGAAGCGGGCATATATTTCATGGTTTCCCCCTCTTCTTTTGTTTAAGAAAAGTTACTCAATTGCAGTTGCTTGAAGGACATGGACTGTGAGAAGGTGGTTTTCAAGACTGAGGACCACCTGGTTGTCGAAATGTCAAAAGCATCTCAAGTCAGAGATCTTCCTACCCTGGCCCCATCATTGTCTTGTGGCCGTATTTGTGCCTTCTCAAATCAAGATACTCATCTCCTGGAGTCCATTGAGCGATCCAAGGTTTCCAAGAAACTGTCTGGCCTCGTAGCATTATACGTTGTGTTTATGGCAATAGAGATCTTTGGAGGTTTGAAATCCAACAGCCTAGCAATTCTCACTGATGCAGCACACTTGCTCTCTGATGTTGCCGGTGTCTCCATTTCCCTCTTTTCAGTGAGGGCTTCCTCGTGGAAAGCCACTCCGCGTCAATCATATGGATTTAATCGCCTTGAAGTTTTAGGAGCCCTTGCGTCCGTCCAGCTGATTTGGATGATATCTGGTGTTCTGATATATGAATCAACAATAAGAATTCTTCACCAGCAGACTAAAGTTAATGGAGGCCTCATGTTTGGAATTGCAGCGTTTGGTTTTCTTATCAATGTTATCATGGCTACATGGCTTGGCCATAATCACAGTCATCATGGCTGCGGTCACCTGTCTGATGCGGAACATGACCATCACCACCATGACCACAAACACCATCACCACCAAGACCATGAGAAATCCTGTGGAACAACTGAAGAAGAGGAAGCTCATCTTATACCCAATTCCCTAGGATCCATAAAAGCACTGAACTTGAACATCAATATCCAAGGGGCTTATTTGCATGTCATTGCTGATTTGATTCAGTCTGTGGGTGTGATGATTGCTGGAGCCATAATATGGGCCAGACCAGATTGGTTAATTATCGACCTAGTCTGCACTATTGTCTTTTCCGTTTTTGCTCTGAGTGCTACTATCAACTTGCTAAGAAGTATATTTGGTATCCTGATGGAGGGAACGCCAGATGACATAAATGTGACCAAACTTGAAGATGATCTTCGAGGTACCAAAGGAGTTCAGGAGATCCATGACCTCCATGTTTGGGCCTTGACGACTGGAAAAAATGTTTTGTCCTGCCATGTAAGAGCTGACCCTGAGATCAGTCAACGTGAACTACTGACAACAATGAGGAAGCGTTGTGTCGAAACGTACAGAATTGATCATGTAACCATACAAATAGAATAATGGTGGCATCTCGGCTCTCTTAAATTTTTTCGTCTTTGGAATACAAACCTTTTGGCATGTTTTTTCCTTTCTTGCATTCCATAGATAATCAATCCATCATGTGTCTAGACTGTTTTCTTGATGTCCTGACTAGTGGATAGTTAGGAGAGAGTGATTATAGTATCAGGACTTGGCTTCATAGATAGAATCTCAGTGCAGGGCTTGATAGTCCAACCTTTTCCTAATGCAGGTTTCATCTGGTTATTGAGCTCCTCCCGTACAAGGTTAGTTTTCTTCCTTGGGATTCTGATTAATGTTCCATGCCCATTGTTCAGGCTGTTGCATAATGCATCAGTTTTAGTGGGTTATCTTTTGACTTTTGATGCTAGTGGGGGATGTTTCTTTGTATATTCTGGACAGGCAAAAGTAACCACTAGATCATGATCTCGCAAATGGTAAATTGTTTGAGGCTTTGGCAACATTTGTGTAATTCAGTGCTATAAACTTCCACCATAATGTTAATTACTGGCAATGTGCATTTAGAAAATTTGATTGCTATTAGTACATTAAACTTATGTAAACCGGAGAAATTTTTGAATGGATACCGTCAATGAGGAGGCGCCACTTGACATTTTGAAAAATCAATCTGCTCATTGTCACAGCTTTAATAGGTTGCTGCGTTTTTGGAACCTGGTAGCACATTGGGATGATGCTGATGAGTTAATGGATGTATAATAGTTACCATTTCAATGGCATTTTTGGATCATAGGCTCACCTTTCCAACAGCCTAGCCTGCAAAGGCATGGATCACTGTGCTGACATAGATACGAAGCGCTGAAGGAACTAGAACAATCAAAGGAACGACAGCAGCTAGACTGTAAGTGCATCAGCAGGTGAGAGTCCCCAGTTTGATATATCTCGATTAAAGCAACCAAAGCCAGTATCAGAAACCTGCGACTTAGAACTGACCCGGTGGCTGAAACCACAATCCTTAAATGGAGCAGTCCTATGTTAACACGGGCCTGGTTGAAAGGGGCCATCACCTTTACTGGTTCTGAACTTGAGGGCTGGTTTAAGGGCAGAGGTGGTAAGGCTGGAGAACAGAAAGGAAGTAATGGGGTAAACATGGCAGGAGACAGAGATTTTCAGAGATGGACTGGCCAGCTATGCAGTTCAGATTGCTAGTGTCGTCAACTAAGGCGGTGTGCTAGGATCGTTGGAGGTGAGGCCCAGAAGACTGCTATGGTGAAGAGTGATTTGACCGTAACAAGGCCATCGACAGCCATGACATGCCCATGGGAGGCCTGGTATGCTCCACGCATGACGCTCTTGATGGCTAATTTAGCTGCTCTCTTTTTTGTTGCGGGGGTTCCACAAATGGGTTATGATAAATGGGGTTGGCATTTCTTCGACTAGCTAGTGTATAGTCCCGATCCCGATCTTGAAGTTTTAAGGTCGCTGTACGACGAACTTAAAATGGCCCATCAAAAATAAATGAATATATAAAAATTAAAAAATAGATATACTCATTATATATAATTCAAACTATTAAAAATAATGTTTTATATGATTCTTAAATTTTAAGGTTTTAAACTCTAGGATTTGAGTATTTGTGAGATTTTAGCATGTCGGTTTTTAGTATTTTTAGAGTTTAAATTTAAAACTTATAGAATATTTAAGGTTTAGGATTTTAGAATTTTTTGAATTATATCAAAATATAAAATTTGTAACTCTGAATTCAAAACTTTAAAATATTAAAATTTCTAAAATCGTGATATCTTAAACCTCTAGAAATCATCTAAACTGGGGTGTAAATTCGGTTAATAACCGACCGAATAAGAAATTCGGTTAACCGAACCGATTAACCGACTGAACAATTCATTAACCGTTAACCGAACTGAATTCTCGGTTAATTGAAAATTCGGTTAATTTAACCGATTAATTAAATAACCGAAAAATCGGTTAATTTGGTTAAATTAACCGATTAACCGAATTTACGGTTAATATTTGGTTAATTTAACCGAATTAACCGATTAACTGAATTTAGGATTAATATTTGGTTAATTTAACCGAATTAACCGATTAACCAAATTTACGGTTAATATTTGGTTACTTTAACCGAATTAACCAAAATATTAATCGAATTGTCAAGTAAGAAACTAAAAAAATCATGTTGCTGTTGTTTGCATTTTAAACATCTGAGATATAAAATATGGTTACAACAAAAATGGAATTAGACAAATAGTATTTTGATATTCCAAAAAAATGGATGTCAGTTAGTCATTGCTCCTGAAAATCTCAAAATCCAGTTAGAGCCTATATGTCTCTACTTGGTGTGGCAAGAGCCAAAAACTTGTATCAAGAACCTGTGAATCGTAGAAAATTTCACATTAAAAGAGGCATATTAACATGTGAGTTCTGCTTGATAAATACTCTTAGATTTTCATAAGCCCAATAGCCAATAACTATAATTCAAAATCACCCCCATAGAAGATGACAAGAATTATTCAAACATTTCATGCTCCATTCTCCAAGAGTTCAAGCAATATCACTTCAAAAGAGGATCACAAATTCACATGGATAATTCAAACATTTCACACTCCACTCTCTAAGAGTTCAAGCAAGATTACCTCAAGAGTCAAGCAATACATATTTTAAAGTTCAAACAATTCATACTTCAAGTATTCATGCAAAATCACCTCAAGAAAATATCAGAAGAATAATTCAAACAATTCACACTCAAAGAGTCAAGCAAAAGTATCTCAAGAAAAGATCACAAGGATAATTCAAACAATTCATCAAAATAACATAAATTTTATCCACATGTTCAAGCAGGATATGTTGTATACTTACCTCAAGAACTATAACCCAAATGTTCTTTATATCAAGAGTTTATGCAATCCCCATCTGTTCTCTATCAAGAGAAAAGTTTTGTAAATCTGAAAATGAGAGTACAAGTTATAATCTATTATCAAAGCATACTCAATTTCAAAGACTGAATAAAAAATCATTCATAGAAGATATAAATGAATATTACCTTCATCAAGTTTTTCAATTTCAGCAAGGTCTTCTTCAACTCAAATTGCATGAGATTGAGATTGTGATCCTCGTAGCCAATCTTGCGTACAAAGCAAAGATTCTACTATTCATGGAGTCAAAGAACTGCGAAATGCATCTAGAATTCGTCCGCTTGTGCTAAAAGAAGGCTCCGAAGCAACGGTAGAAATGGGGACAGCCAGCACATCCCGAGCCATTTGAGAAAGTATGGAGTATCTAATCGAGTTAAGCTTCCACCAACCAAGGATATCAAAACCGCTGCTTTTCTCAATGCTCTCATCCAAATATTTATCCAATTCTGATTTGTTGTCTTTATTTTCAGCTTGTGTGGTCTATGCTTCATAAACCATGACACCAAGCTAGATTCACCATCATCATCCTCATCAAGCATGCAAATATTGGATTGGTTTCTTGCCTCACTTACACAAGGATTACTTAACATAAGCCCCAAACATCTCGTACACAACTTTTTTTCACTTTTTCTCCCATGCTCCTACCTTGTTTATCCATAATTCCATCGTCAACAAGCTCATCTCCATAAACCTCTAAAAGAATGAATTGTACGTAGTCAAGCTTGAATCGAGGATCAAGTACCACACCAATGTAAATAATCATGTTCATTTTTGTGATGTTTTCCCAATATTTGTCATACTTTGCCTTCATTTGGTTGCCATTTCCACCAACCCAGAATCTGTCCCTTACTAATCTCTGTAAAAAACATGTTAGAAGTCACATACTTCGATCCTGAAATCCGAGTAGTGAGATTGTAGAAGTTTTTTAAAAAACGTGTCAATCTTATAACATTTTCCCAATCAAAATGCTCAGGAACTCCTACTACTTAATCTTGGTTGATCTGTAAATTTTGATCTAGACCAATCTCAGCACTATTGGATGAATTAAGCTCAGGAGCGAAAAAGGGATCTACGTGTTGGTATCGTTCAAATGCCTTCTCAAACTTTTGCGCCGCATCTACTATCATGTATGTTGAGTTTCATCTGGTACAAATATCCAAACATAGCAAACTCTTGCTCTCTATCTTCTCACAAGCAATGCACTCCTTAAACTTTTGTAGCCGGGAAGGAGATTGTCTCACATACCTAACTGTTTTTCTCACACGTGAGATGTAATCTTTCACTATATTGATCCCGTCATTGACAACTAGATTGATTATATGTGCAATGCACCTCATGTGAAAATACTTCCCATCAAGAATGCACCCCTTCCATCTCAAAAATTTTCCTTTCAGATATGCCACAGCCGTGTTATCCGAACCAGCATTGTCAATGGTCACAGTAAATACATTTTCGATTCCCCAATCAATTAGACACTTCTCCACAACTCTTCTAATATCTTCCCCTTTGTGACTACTGATTGGAACGAAATTTGAAAGTCTCTTATGCAACCTCCACTGATTATCAATAAAATGAACCGTCTAGCAAAGATAGTTGATATTCTGGTTAGAGGTTCAAGTATCTGCAATAAGAGAAACACGCTGAGTTGATGCTTTTACAAACTTCTTCATCTTCACTGCTTCATCCAAATACAATTCATAACAATCTCGCGCAACAGTGATTCGAGAAGGAATATAAAATGCTGGACACGTTACTTGCATAAAACTCTTGAATCCTTCTCGCTCCACAAATATAAAGGGTAGCTCGTCAATGATAACCATACGAACCAAAACTTTTCGGGTCGCCTCTTGGTCAAACCGCCAAGTCCGTAAGACACTCATCTTTCTTTCTCCTTCCACCAACGATTGTGCATCCGCAGACTGAAAATCAAGCATTGTTCTTTGTGCATCCTTTTGAAGGTTCAAAGGATTCTTATGGCAAGTGCGAGCATGGTATCTTAATGAGCTCGTGCCATTAGTCTTTCGATCTCCACGTAGCTCCTTCTTGCGAAAATTACACATGGCCTTCATGACCCCATCAATTTCAATTTGCTGAAAAGAGTCCCAAACATTGAATACTAACTTGTGAGACAATTTTTTGCCATGACAATATTGTTAGATAAATTTATGTTATATTGAGAAGCATATAATTCATCTAGTCGTATTGGATATGTGTTTGCATATTTAATGTAAGGTGTAGGGTTTGATTTTCCACCGCTCCGTGATGTGATGAATTTAAAATGGACCCATTAAGAATTAATGAATATATAAAAAAAATATTGATATACTCATTATATATAACCCGAACTATTAACAATAATATCTTGTATGATTCATAAGTTTTAAGGTTTTAAACTCTAGGATTTGTGAGATTTTAGCATTTCGATTTTAGTATTTTCAGAATTTAAATTTAGAACTTTTATAATTTTTAAGTTTCAGGATTTTGAAATTTTTTAAATTATATCAAAAACATAAAAATTGGTAACTCTGAATTGAAACTTTAAAATACTAAATTTTCTAAACTCGTGATATATTAAACCTCTAAAAGTCATCTAAACCAATATAATTGCTATCTAATTTGTATACCCTACATGAGAATTAGGGACAGGGGGGAATTTTTTGACATGACAATATTGTTAGATAAAGTTATGTTACATTGAGAAGCATATAATTCAGCCAGCCAATTTGAATGTGTTTGCAGATTTATTATAGCAAAAGTGTTTTTTTTGTAAACTTTTCCAATCCTTCTTGACTCATTTTTCTCTGTTTAATTATTTTCATTTTGTCAGCTCCCCTTTTTGGTTTTAGCACCGTTCAGCAATTCTTACTTGCAATCAACTATCAAGCATCCTCTTCCTAACATTAGTAGTTGACCATCGTTCACTTTTGGAGGGCACACACCTCTTGAATTAGAATAGCTATGAATTAAATTTTGCGCACCTCTAACATATCCAAGTTTCAACAGCTATGGATTAATTTTCGTACACCTTCAACACATTCAAATTACTAAATCAAAACTTTATTAATGGTAAATACTATGTGACAGTTATCAGACGGTCGATTAGTTGTTAGACTGTATAAAACGATTCATTCAGGTCTGACATATTTATTATGAAAAATTTGTTATTTAAAAATATTCATTTTAAATTGTATATTTTTCTAATATTAATTAGTAAACTGAGCCGGTCAAAAATAGTAAACGGGCATTAGTGATTACAATATTGATTCAATAAATTTTTTTCGGTAGATATGATGTAACAGACATATCTATCATTTTGATCCATTACTTTGATAAATTATTTCACCACCAACAATATCTGGCAGGAATCAAATGTTATATGACGGGTCACGTTATACTGTGATGAATTCCACTTTTTGATTTCAGCTGGTGCAGATTCAATTCATAGCACGCCCAAATTTGAAGATGAAAACGTACAATAAATAACAGAGTCAGCCAATCAGACGCCGCGTTTACTGTTTTTTTGAAAAATTATATAAAAACAAAAAATTGATCGGGGGTCTAAACGGATATATACTTGTGGCGATCACCATCTTCGTCATGCTGTGGACGTGCTGGTTGCTTTTTATCGGCGAAGTTGGCAGAAGCACGACGAGGCGTGGAGGAGGCTACTCTGTCTCGATGATTCTTCCTGATTTCCCACAGCACCTCTACGCATCGCTTCATCGACGGTCTCAGTTGTCTGGTTGGGGCAACACACTGTCTCGCAAGTTTTAGCATCGCCTCGGCTGCGTAAGTCGACGCTGGGTTTCTCCTCACCGACGGATCCATCACCAGTACTGCTTCCCTTTCTTTCAACTTCTGCATTGCCTGTATGCACAACAAGTTTCTCCTCAATTCATTTTCTGAATATCTAAATCAATTGAAACCCAATGTTTACATTTTAAGGGTGTGTTTGGTTTAGGGAAAATTGGGTGGAAAGGAAAGTTTGAGGGAAAATTGAAAGGACATGGAATTCTTGAAGGATTCTATCTAATTTTCCTTGGTTTGATTTCATAAAGAAAATGTCAAGAAAAATTATTGAGAATCCATTTCTTTTTTCATAATCATGGAAAGTTTTATAAAAAATAGGTAGAAAAAAATCAACATTTCATCATTTCATACATTGAATTTGATGAACTACATTGAATTTGTTCAAAAAATGGTTATTTGTTTAAGATACATTGAACTTGTTTAATATATGTAGAATCACATTTTCCATCCAACTTTTCATCTAATTTTCTTTCCCTCCTATTTTCCATCTAAACCAAACAATGAATTTTTACTAATTTTCCATCAAATTTTCCTTTCCACCAAATTTTCCCCAAACCAAACACAGCCTAAATAATTTCTAAATAAGCTAGCGGAATTCATTGTGGGGGTTGCCCTTCATCATTCAGTTTTCTTATTGCTTCTTGAAACCCAAGTTGCTCTCACTACAGCTGGGTTGGGGAACCAAGCATGTGACTTTCAGTTTTGCATCTTCGCATTTCATACATGATGGTCCACTCCAGCCTTTATTAACATCATAAACTTGTCTATCACTTGGGACTGCTAATTAATTTCATAGTTGAGTAATCAAATTTGTCTAGGATCATAATGGTGCAACCTGCACATCTCAGCCCTCTGGATTATAGTAACTAGTTGGGACACTTTGAGCTAGCCCGGGTTTATCTCTATGCATTTCAATATCACAATGTTAGTAAGTTTGGCTTCTACTAGCCTTCACATGCCACCACTGATGCTGAACCTTAACATTTTATCCGTTGCGTGATGTCTTTAAATTTTTAGCATATTCATGTATGCTAATGCAATCTAAAAAGAAAAAAAAAAAGACAAAACAAACTCAAAGGCTCACCCATTTCACCGTACTTCTTTCTTTAGCTGGTCTGTTTTGTTCAATAGGATGTCTTCCTGAAACCAGCTCCACAAGCAACACGCCAAAGGAGTAAACATCACTCTTTTCTGTGAGTTGGTAAGTTCTGAGGTATTCGGGATCCATGTACCCTGCTGTTCCTTTTGCTTGAGTCGATATGTGAGTTGCCCCTGGGTCCTCTGATGCTAATCGTGCAAGTCCAAAATCTGATACTTTGGCTTTTAGTTTTTCCGTTATGAGTATATTTGATGGCTTTATGTCTCTGTGGATTATTGTGAGCTCTGTCGGTAAACATAATTGGTTACATGAAGTTGTACTATAAAATGCATTTTTGTTGACAATGTAGCAGACTGACTAATTAAGTTCCTCACCTGTGTATGTATGCAGATAGGTAACTGCATGGGCCACGTCAATAGCGATATCAAGACGCTCTGCCATCTCGAGCACATTTCCCATCCGCCCTGTATTTCATGAGTTTTCTTAGCATGAAAGAAATCATTCAGACGTCCGAATAGCCTGACTAACTATTGCTGAGCTGGTAAGAACAGTTTAAAGGTCAAAATGAGTAAATATAAACCCTAAACCCACAAAAATAAACAGAACACGTTAATCCAGACTATCAAAAAAATTAAGAAAGCCCATAACAATATAAACTCAGAAGCACTCTAAACCTACGAAACCCATAAAATCCACAAACAAAAAAGGATTTTTTGCTAACTGGAATGAGAGATGAAGGAGATCGTGACAAGATGGGGATGAAATGGGGATGGGGTCTTGAAGGAGATCGGAAGGAGAGAAGGGACAAGATTGGTATGAAATCGGAGGAGAGAAGGGATGACAGAGATAACCTAACTGACACATTGGAAATGCAATTTTCCAATGAAACTTATTTGTCCAAAATGTCTCTAAATTCACTTTTGAAACAAAAAGGCAAATGTGATAACCACCGTTGGATTGAAAATATCAAAGTGTCATAAATTAGTTCTCAGTTCTCACATCAAAAATGCATTCTCAACGGAACCTCCCTCTATGTATATATATATATTGTTACATAGTTGGATCTTAATCTAATTGGCCCAAGAACTGCAGCTATATCAAGCTATAGTTTTCACAAGGAAAGGCCCTAATGGAATAACACTTTATTGAAAAGAATTTACAAGGTACTTTTCTTATATAGCAAACTTTTTTAATTAATTCAAGACAAGGCTCAGTGAACCATAAAATGTGCAAGGACTCAATGGAGGAAATTTCTTTGTTTAAGATAAATAAATAATTCGCTTACCATCCAGATGATCCTTAAGTGTTCCATTGCCAACATACTCAAGAACAAGAATCCTTTCATCTCCATGTTCCAGGTATCCAAACAGCCTAACCAAATTCTGATGCTCAATACGAGATAAGGTAAGAACCTCATTCTTGAATTCCTTGGATAAGCTTGGGTTGTATATGCTCTGGGGCAACATTAGATGTTATTATAAAAACACAGGGTATATATACTCGCCTGAGAGCATTGCTGCTGTTTCTTAATTCTTCCTTTTGTGTAGCTTACGCATGCTTGTTAGCTCACATTTTGGTCATGACACATTAGATATGGTGACACTAATTTTGTTAGGGCTACCTGTTTAGCACGCTTGATTGCTACAAGAGAGCCATCCCTGAACCTACCCTTGTAAACGATCCCGAAACCACCTTTACCAATTTCATATTTTGAAGAGAATTTCCCAGTTGCTTCATGTATATCTTTAATGGAGAAATTAAAAGTGCCAAGTTGGGCATTCAGGGAAGTGGAGGAGCCATAAGATTCAGAGTGCCTCAGGGTTGACGTACTGGTGATGTTAGTCTCAGTTGAAGGAGCTGATGCTGAATCTGCAATTGAAATTGAATGACAGAGATTGATGCAAAAATTAATACGGAAGGGAAGAGTACGACCATCTCTCGTTAACTATTTTATACAACTGAAACTTTGCAGCATGCTGTGTCCCATTTAACATAAATTGACTTACACGAAACATCACGACGGTGTATACTGCTGGTATCAGGTGTTGTGGATTTTGGTTTGGCCCCTTTAGATCGAAAGATGATGATATTTGTAAATTTCTTAACTGCAGCTTTGACAGACCTGAGAATTTTGTTGGGCTTTTTCCGAGGTGCTTGGCTGTAGACGGTGAGAGCTTGAGAGGAACTGGAATTTCTCCGTGCAGGAGAGCTAGTCTGCAGGGCTGGTGATAATCTTCCATCCATGAATGGTGTTGAAGCGGCTGCTTTATTTATTTGCTAATCAGAAAATATAAGAGAAAAAATGTGCAAGTTGGTGATGTAATTTGCCAGCCAGAGGGCATGGGTAGTTGAAGGATTAATGTTTCATTACTGCTACTATTAGTCAAAGTAGACCACATCAAACTACAGCTATAAATTATATCAGAGAATATCCATCCTTTTGAAAGAGAGCTTAATTAGACCGGACAAAGTCAATGGGAGAGCCAGCTCCATGCTCTGAGCTAATTAACAGTTTCAATTATTTCCCACTGAGCTGGGACAGGTAAGGTGCAACCCGGTGGAAAGAAGAGAAATAGAGCTGGAATATGTGCACCATTTTACACAAGCATTTCTTGGAAGTTCTTACTGGGATTAGAAATATAGTAATTTGATAGGCAGGACCACTTTAGATTGGGTGATGCCCGTTGACCTCCAATGTAAAGCAGCGGGACTACAAATATGAAGTCCTATCATAGAGCTACCCCTGTTGAAGCTGTTAGGAAACAAATAAATTTGTGTATATTGTGATATATTTGATTTGGTAGAATTAGGTAGGTAATTAGAAAGATATTTCGTTGCCAAAGCTGGCTGATTTTTTGTTTCCATTTTTGTATTTTCTTTTGCTATATAAAGAAGAGAAAACACACTGAAAACTGCATTTTCAGCAGCACTAATTCCTCACTCTATAGTTTTATTCTTTCATTTGGTATCAGAAGCAGTAAGTTCTTGGGCGATGTCTGCTTCAATCATAAGTGGACGCCGGGTTTCAGCATCACCACCGCCGCGACGCTCACGTTATCGGGATGGCGGGCGTGAGGTGATCATCCAGCGGGTGGTGAGGGAGACCGGCGGCAGCAACTACCCAGTCCTTACACGGACAAATTATGGTGACGGGAGTCTACTCATGAAAGTCATGTTGCAGGCTCGTGGTCTATGAGATGTGGTGGAAATTCTCCGTGTCGTGCCCTCTGAGATGATTGTCACGCTTGCGGTCAAGGAGAGCGCAAAGCAAGCCTGAGATGCGATCAAAGTGATGCGGATCGTCGGTGATCGTGTTTGAAAGGCCACAACCTAGCAGTTGCGGAAGGAGTTAGAGACCATCTCGTTTCATGACGGGGAGACTGTCGACGATTTCGCGATGCGCCTCACTAGCCTTGTCACCAACCTCGCCACACTCGGAGAGATGATTGAAGAAACAAAGGTAGTGGAAAAATATTTACGAGTCTTACCTAAAAAATTCTCGCAGATAGCTTTGTCCATCGAGACTCTTCTCGACCTCTCGACGTTGTCGCTAGAGGAGGTGACTGGGAGGCTCAAGGCGGCAGAGGACCGCCTCGATCCAACGGAACATGTGACGAACGACAGATAACTCCTTCTCACAGAGGAGCAATGGCTCGCCCGGCATAAGGAGAAGCAAGCAGGCGTGGGCTCCTCCAAGTCAGGAAAAGGTGAAGGTGAAACAAAGCGTTGTCATAGAACTCCGCACAAGAAGAAGGGAGGCAGCGGGGCTGAACAGAATGCCGATGAGGGTAAGAACAACTGTCACAACTATGGGCGGGCTGGACATTGGGAACGCGATTGCAGGCAACCCAAGAAGGAGCAAGCCAATCTGGCCCAACAGGATGATGAAGAACCTGCACTCCTGATGGCGTAGGAGTGTGCAATCACCATCAACCTCAATCCTGTTCCAGGCGTTGTCCATCTTGACGAGGTGCGCGCTCATGTTTTTCTCGGCACCAACGATGACAACAATCGATTTGATGGGTGGTATCTAGACACTGGTGCCTCAAACCACATAACAGGGCGGAACGACGTCTTCACCGAGCTCGACCGCGCCGTGGTGGGCTCTGTCAGATTTGGAGACGGCTCGGTCGTTGAGATCCAGGGGTGCGGCTCCATCATCTTCAATGGGAAGAAGGGTGAACATAAGGTGCTCACCGGAGTGTACTACATACCTCGCTTGAAGAACAACATCGTTAATCTCGGTCAGCTGGCTCATTGAAGATGGTGTGCTTCGGATCTGGGATCAACAGCGCCACCTCCTTGCTAAGGTCAATCGATGCCGAAATCGACTCTATGTGTTGCAACTAGACGTGGCGCGCCCGATCTGCCTCTCAGCTCGCCACAATGATGACACCTGGTTGTGGCACGATCGGTACTGGCACATCAGTTTTGACTCCCTCCGTCGTCTTGCTCAACACGAAATGGTGAGAGGCCTACCCAAACTCGAGCATGTCGAACAACTCTGCGATGTCTACGTCATAACAAAACATCGGCATACTCCCTTCCCAAAGCATGCCAGATTTCGAGCTGAGGAGCGGCTTGACCTCGTCCATGGAGATTTGTGCGGTCCCATTTCGCCAGAGACACCTGGATGCCGGCGCTATTTCCTACTGATGGTTGACGATTGCACAAGGTACATGTGGGTGCCTTTCCTAACGGCAAAAAACGAGGCTCTAGAGGCCATCCAACGGATCCAGAAAGCAGCTGAAGTAGAGATCGGGCGAAAGTTGCGCGTCCTTTGCGCCGACAATGGTGGCGAGTTCACAACTGCCAAGTTCATGAAGTACTGTGCGGAAGAGGGAGTTCAACGACACTTCTCTGCACCCTATTTGCCGCAACAAAACGGAGTCTACGTTGATGACTTGGTGATCACCGGCTCAGATAAGAACGAAATCAATCAATTCAAGGGTGAGATGCAAACACAATCTAGAATGAGCGATCTTGGACTTCTCTTTTTTTACCTTGGCATCGAGGTTCAATAAAGTAGCCATGACATCTCTTTGAGTCAATCTAGCTATGCCAAGAAGATTCTCGAGATGGCGAAGATGGGGGAGTGCAATCCTTCACAAACTCCTATGGAGGAGCGACTCAAGCTGAGTCGTGATAGCACCGCACCAGAGGTCGACGCGACGGAGTACCGAAGACTCGTCGGAAGCCTCCGTTATCTCGTCAACACTCGCCCGAACCTAGCCTACTCAGCTGGGCTCGTGAGTCGCTTCATGGAAAGACCGACGGAGGAGCACATGGTGGCAGTAAAGCGAATCTTGTGCTACATCGCTGGATCAATTCACTATGGCTGTTGTTATTTGAGGGAGGTTGAAGAGTCCAGACTGATCGGCTACAGCGACATTGATTATGCCGGCGACATTGACACACGAAGAAGCACCTCCGGGGTGATGTTCTTCCTGGGTAAGAGCTTGATTAGTTGGCAGTCACTGAAGCAGCGTTTGGTGTTCCTATCCTCATGCAAAACGGAATACGTCGCTGCCACAATGGCAGCAAGTCAAAGTGTTTGGCTGGCCCGACTTCTCAGTGACATCAAGCGGGAGCCGATCAAGACTGCTGAGCTAAAAGTGGACAACATGTCCGCTCTAGCGCTCAGCAAAAATCCAGTTCATCATGAGCGGAGCAAGCACATTGATGTTCGTTATCACTTCATCCGGGAGTGCATGGAGGACAAGAGCATCAAAGCTGACTATGTTAGCACCAAAGACCAACTCGCAGACATCCTCACGAAGGCATTGGGGAGAGTCAGATTCCATGAGCTTCGAGCAAAGACTGGAATGGTGCACACCAGTTCAAGTAAACAACAGGGGGAATAATGTTCGGAAACAAATAAACTTGTGTATATTCTGATATATTTGATTTGGTAGAAATAAGTACGTAATTAGGAACATATTTCGTTGCCAAAGCTGGCTGATTTTTTGTTTCCATTTTTGTATTTTCTTTTGCTATATAAAGAGAGAAAACACACTGAAAAGTTGCATCTTCAGCAGCACCAATTCCTCACTCTATAGTTTTATTTTTACAGAAGCATCATCTTGCAGTGGTCTGAACTCAGAATTCGATGATGTCTTACAGTATCTAGAAAATGGACTGCGACAAACCATCATTGTTATTGTCATTAAACAGAAGAAACTGGGAAGAAGTATATTTCTGTTTCCTTCCATTTCTTGTCTGCAATCTGCATGTCTATCTATCTATTTGGTTTCCAATCTCATGATGATGGATTGCTAAATGGAAGTTCTGATACAATTTTCCTGGAGAGATCAGTTATGTAAAGGAAAAAAAAACTATTTACATGGGAAGCTTTGCAAGACTGAAATGGCGGTTATTGTTTTTGTACATTGTTCTCTCAAGACCTGCTGCCACAAAACGAGTACAGAGGCAAGCCCCCCAACCAAAGTCCATCGATGCTTCATAGTCGCCAAGAACACCCAGTTCATGATTCCAATGCCAATCTGTTAGACCTTCAAGTAGCACTGGGTTTATCCCTTGTCTCCTCCCCCATGATCCATTAATAGTAAGAATTGTTATTCTTTGCCTGTACTGCCGCCACAGTTTTTCTCACAGGTCACAACAACTTCCCTTCCCTGTGTACAAGACTGTAAATAAAAATCGATAATTCGATGAACCGAATCAAATTGAGGTTTGGTTCGGTTTTGAGTATTAGTGATTCAGTTACAGTTTTGAATTTTAAAAAATCGATGACTAATGGTTTGGTTTGGTTTTTGATATTTTTCAAACCGAACCAATCCAAACCGAACGATTTCACTATATTTTAGATCATATTTAAATTTAATTGAATATATATTATAAATTAGTACATATATATTATTATTTATATGAAAATCTCATATTTAATAATTAAATTAGTCAATAAATTTTATGAAAAAAATAAATCAAACCGAACCGAACCACACGGTTTATTCGATTAGGTTTTTGAAACAAACAATTCAGTTCAGTCCGGTCTCAAATTATTCAAACCGACAACCAACGATTTGATTTGACTTTTTATTAAAAACCGAACTGAACCGAATCGTTACACTCATATGTACCGTCCTTTCCTTCAGTTTAATCCAAAACCATGTCACGCGTCCATCATCCACGTTCTTCTCCATCTATTCATCTCCAATGTAATTTTGTGAAGGGGAAAACTCAAAAAATGCCCTGAACTATCACCGTTTATCTTATTGTGGTCAGAATTACCACGATTTCCAAAAATGGTGCGATGAAAAAAAATTAAACTGATTTTCTAAAATAAAATTTACCATTATATTCCTAAACTAATATTACTATAAGACTTAGATTTGTGTGAAAAAATTACGTCGTTTGGTTATCAAAAGACTTTGTTTTTTTATGCGCGCAAAACAATATAATTTATTTTGATAGCCAAACGAAATAATTTTCGCACACAAATCAAAGTCTTGTAATAATATTAGTTTATGAATGTATTGGTAAATTTTATTTTAGAAAATTAATCCAATTTTTTTTAATCACACTCATTTTGAAAATCATGATAATTTTGACTGCAATTAAGTAGGGGATAATAGTTCAGAACTCCATTTGAGTTTTCCCACTTTTCTGTTAGAGAAACATCTGGGTTTCCAGCCATCCTGTCAGTCGTAACATAAGGCGTCTGCCCCACCTAGAATAATACAATAAAGTTATGAGTGAATTGCCTGGAGGATGCTCCTACATTTACTGCTACTGCAAGTAGGGGTTGTATAAAATCCCTCTGTCTACAAGGATTCCAATTGATTAACTGAACCATGTGCATGGGCTGGTACATTGGAATTCATGGTTTGAACACTGCTCCTCACGACTGTATGATAATTAATAACTTTTTAATGGAATGATAAAACTAATGAAGGTTGCTTTGTGTCAGTGTCTTAGTTTATAAGGGATATGCAATTTTTATCACTTTTCACTTAATACTTAAAATCATAAAAAGTTATTGAATTATCAAGTGACACATAATAAAAAAATTTGAGATTAATCGCGCACTCAAACATGTAATATTGGTTAATCTAGAGAGTTACTTTTGGAATTCATTTTTATTCTCACAACGGAATCCAATTCAAGAAATCATCCGTTGCTTTTATACTGGTTTAAAAATAGCTTTATGCTCCCCTCAACGAAATAAGAGAAATTGTCGCCTTAGGTCATCGTTTCAATGAGGGAGTTGGAGGATTTTGGGAGATTAGGGGGTAACACTTCTTTCCATTTTCACCCGATTTGTGTAATTTTGGAAGGAAATGAAGGGGTTTGACATGAAATGATCCTTATACTTTCATCTTCTTTATATTCTCTTATTTTTGTTTTTATATGTAAATTTATTTAAGTAATTTCACTGTTTTTTACTTTTTACTCTTCTAAATTCCCTAACTCATTGACATATATTTTTTATTTTCACTCTCAACTTTTTATCTTTTTAAAATATTTTCTTATTCATTCTCTTCAATCTAGACAACAAAATTCTGAACTCAAGAGGGAACTTGTGCCTTGTGAGGGGTTCATTTCCACGACATCCACATCCATAAGACGAAACCTAATGGAGACTTCCGAATCTTGTTATACAGTTTAAAAATGCGCTCGCATGTCTTTGTAAGTTAGTTTCATGTAATGTTCACATTCAAATACTTACCCTGGAATTGATTAACTCATAATTGGTTCTTCCCTTAAAGAGTTAATGTAATTTTTTTAGAAGAAAAATAAACCCTTGTTCTCCTTACTTACATGCTAACTCTTCTAAAACAATATTTATTTAATTTAGATGATTCACACATTTTTAAATTGGTATCAAATTCTAATTTCATAATACAAAAATACGAACTAGATGAAGGTTGAAAGCGTACTTCTAAGAATTCTTTTGGTTAAAAATCCAGAACAAGAGTGGGCATGGTGGGCAAAGCAGCAAAAAAGGCCCCGGATCATGTACGTGATGGACAGGAGAAACATGCACATCTGTCTGAAACCTCACAACCTTCGGAAAAAACCCCTGAGAGCTATTTATGTTGTTGTTGTATCAGCTGTAGTATAAGCGCATGTATCAACTGCAGCAGGGGTATCCTCCCAGCATCAAGGTGTAACAAGAACAAGCGCTAACCATACAAATGATGAATAGAAAAGAAAGAGGTAAGAGGAAGAGATTGACAGAGAGACTTGTAGAGACGTTGTTGAAAATTTCAGATTAACAAGAGAGAAAACAGTAAAGAGCACATAAGATTTAACGGGATTCGGCAGTGTGCCTACATTCTCGGGAGCAAAAGAGTAGCTCTATATTATTGAGTGTGTCGTCGTCCTATTAGATTACAGTTACATGATATTTATAATAGAAATCCTATTCTTATATTATACCGCAAGACGGTGAGGATCATTTTAATCCAACGACTATTACTAAGGTCTTTAGAAAACTCATAGCATATTCTACAGAATATTTCTCTCTATGTATATCCTACAAAATTCTAGAACACTCCAAACAATTCTACTCCCTTTTAGAATCATACTCTCTTTTGGGCTTTCTTCTTCTTAGGCTTAGCTTATCTTATTTTAATTATCCCAATTAGGCATTGATTCTTAACAAGTTATACCCAATAAATCTCCAGCTTAGCGAATATTCTACTCCTTAGGAAATAAAATTCGGGATAACTCATGTCTCAAAGTGATTTGGGGTTTCTGCTCTTCTAACAACTGCAGACATTCAATAAGTCTAAACAATTATTGAACTTGTTTGTAGTATCCTGCTCCTTTCCCTTAGGATGTCGAGCTAGCTCCCATGTATCGTTTTTCTTCAAACACTCCATCTCTTCTACCATTGCCGCCATCCATTTATCTTTCTTCTGGCTAGTGATAGCTCCCTGAAGATACTCGGATCTTCACTACTGATGTGAAGTGGATAAGAGACCATGTCTTCAAAACCGAATATGCCTGGAGGCTTCACATTGGTATGTCTTCCTCTGTCTCTGACCAGATTGTAGTTCTGCAAATCATCTTTACTTGAGGTATCAGGTGTTAAAGTAGAACTATCAACTTTCTCTGTTGATGTAGGGATATGTTCCAAATCTAACTGCACATTCTCTTCATTCTATTGCAACATGGACTGCTCATCAAAGACTGCATCCCTACTGATTACCACCTTCTTTGCTAACGGATCCCAAAACTTATATCCCTTGACACCCTTCTTATATCCCAGGGAGATGCACTATTTTGCGACAAGCTTTGATCTCTCAACACCAGGTACATGCATATAAGGACAATAAAAAATCCGTAAGTGATCAAAACTAACCGGATTACCTGTCCATGCCTCTTCTGCAACTTTTCCTTCCAATAATGCTCGTGGTGATCTATTGATGACGTAGCATGCCATATTCACAGCCTCTGCCCAAAAGCTTTTAGGAAATTCTGCATTCAATCTCAATCATCTCATCCTTTCAGTCAAAGTCCTGTTCAATCTTTCTGCAACATCATTTTGTTGTGGTGACTTCTACACTATGAAGGGCCTTTGAATCTCTTTCTCCTCACAAAATTTTTGAAATTGTGAATTTGTATACTCCGTGCCATTATCTGATCTCAAACACTTGATTTTCTCCCCGTTTGGTTCTCCACCTCAGCTCTCCACAACTTGAACCTGTTGAAGACTTCAGATTTTTGTTTCAAGAAATACACTCAAACTTACCAGAAAAAATTGTCAGTAAACATAACATAATAAACGGATCCACCAACTGACCTTTCTTTGACAAGGACTCGTACATCTGAATGCACATAATCAAGAATCTCTTTAATTGTGTCTTCCAGTCTTGAAACTGGCTTTAGTCTGCCTCTTAAAAACATAAAACTCATAAAATTCCAGCTTGCATCTTTTAACACCATGCAACAGATTCCTTTTATGCAATTCAGTCATACCTCGCTCACTAAGATGACCAAGACGCATATGTCATAACTTTGAGCTATCATCATGTGACTCAACAGAATGAACTTCACCTACAACTGTACTCCCTAACAGTGTATAGATATTTTTTGTAGTCATCTTTCCTTTCATCACAGTCAACACACCTTTAACAATCCTAATGGTTTTCTTATCCTCATCTGTTTTAGGAATATAACCATTCTTATGCAAAGTACCTAGGGATATAAGATTCTTTTTCAATTCAGGTACATATCTGATATCACACAGTGTTCTCACTATCCTGTCATGCATCCTAATTCTGACTTAACCAATACTAGCAATATTGCAATATCTATCATCACCTAGATAGATAGAACCAGAATTATCTGACCTGTATGTGGAGAATCACTCCCTATTGGACGTGATATGATAAGAATATCCTAAATCAAGAATCCAAGCATCCACGAACTGAGTAGTTGAAACTGAAAGCTTTTCGCCATCGCTGCAATTAGAATCATTCTGCGGCACATTCACAGACTTCGATGATTCTCCATTTTTCCCATCAGTCTGCTTATTCCACATTGGACAGTCCCTCTTCATATGTCCCGGCTCCTTGCACTTTTAGCAAAGAATCGTCTTCTTGCCCTTTGATTTTGATCTTGAGTTTCGTTTTCCAGAACCATTCTTCTTAAACTTTCTCCCACGGTTCTAACTGCTCTTAACGTACAAACTGTCCGCTTGTGAAGAACTATCACCTGCATTTTGCTTTCGCTGGTGTTGGGCCAATAAGGCTGTAGTAATCTCTTCAATTTTGATAGTTTCTTTTTCGTACGTCAAAGTGGTCACCATGTGTTCGTAAGAAGGGGGCAACGAACATAATAAGATCATTGCTCTGTCTTTATCCTCAATCTTCACCTCAAGCTGCGCAAGATCTGTGATGATTTTGAAGACATGCACGTGTTGAGCCAAATCACTGCCTTCCTGCATCTTCAACCCTTACAACCTCTGCTTTAGATATAATTTATTTGTAAAGGATTTCGACATAAATTGAGACTCCAACTTCTTCCAGATTTCTCTTGGAGACGACAAACTCATCACGTGGTACATAATCTTTGTTGGATATAATTTATATACTGATAAAAGACTTATGTCAAAGTGGAGCAGAAAGTGGCATAGGACTGAATCTCAGTGGATGGTGACAACAAGACTAATAGTTGTAGATCATGATTAAGTGGGCATGGGGTTGCGGGGCCAAAGACCCTCGGTGTGGTATAGGAATAGAGTTTTTATTATAAATACCATGTAAATGTAACTTAATAGGATATGACGACACACTCAATAATACACAACTGCTCTTTAATCCCGATGACGTAAGCACACTGCCGAATCTCGTTAAATCTTGTGTGCTCTTTACTATTTTCTCTTTTGTTAATTAGTCATAATTCTCAACAAGTGGTATCAGAGCAAAGTTGAGATGACTATGTCAAGTGCTAAATTCGAAGTTGTCAAATTCAATGGTCACGGTAATTTCGGATTGTGGTAGACAAGGATGAATGATCTGTTAGCGCAGTAAGGAATTCTAAAAATTTTATACCTGTGAAGCCCGAATCAATTAAGGAAGATGATTGGGAGGACATGCCCGGTTTGAGCTAGTTTGAAACGAGTATCAATGAAAGTCGGGATTGTTGAGCGTTTAGGAAATTCAGTGATAGAGACCGTGGTTTGGTACTGTTAGGCACGTTGTCAAATCGTTTTTGATGAAGACGGTAAGTTATAGGCAACGACGGATAACATAAATTTCGATGAATAAATAAAACATTCTATATTATTTATACAAAACAAAGCAAAAATATATATCGCAAAAAAATCCTTATAAATAGTAGTGAATAACTGATTTTCGATCAATTTTTTTTCTTAAAGCTGACTTTATTTTGCCATTTCATTCTAAGTTCTGGTACATCATAGTTATTGCAGGTTGCAGCTTAATATGATTCTCTGCTGATCCTCAACTACATGCATGTTGATTGTTACAGGGAAAACACATTCACTTGAGAGAGAGTTTGCCCCAAATATATCAAGAGAAGTTTGACTTTCCAAGCTAATGATAGACCAAAAAGATAAGACAAGGTTAGTTTCTATCGAAGAAGTAAAAATTGTCCCAGAAATGGGCATCATGTTGACTTATTCTTGAAGATACAGAGGGACAGTAGGACACAACAACTTGAAGTTCTCCCATTTTTTTTGGGACACATGTGTTACTTTATGTTCGTCTTGACAACCGTACCCGGCAATAACAACGACACAAACGGCCTCAAACATGCTGAATGCTTCCCTCAATAAATTTCATGGGAAGAGCTTCCAATTGAACCACAAGCTGAAGCTGATCAAGATCAACTTTCCATTAGTTTATGGTTAAACAGAGTTCCTCAAATCCTTCCCTCAAAAGTTGTGTTTTCTTTCCTCGTTCCAACCTCCCTCTAAGTTGTGTGTAATGCCCACTGTTGTAAATAAATATGCGTTTGCAGGTTGAAGCCTGCAGCCACATCCATAAAAAGTAGCATTGGGAGGAAGTGGACGGCCATGCTCCCTCCAACAATGAACCATGGCGCCTGCTCTAGAGCAGATGGAGACAACAGCATCATCCCTTCAAGCCAAGGCATTTTTCAGCATCAGACAAGCGTGGCCATTGTTTTTGGGGTCACCGGGCTTGTAGGTAGGGAGCTTGCTAGGAAGCTTCTGGCCTCAAAATCAAACTGGCAAGTCTATGGTGTAGCCAGGTATTCAGATGATCACCTTGTGGCATACGCATCCAGATCAAACTACCATTTCATATCATGCGATCTTCTGAATCCACTGGAGACGCAGCAGAAGCTGTCAGCTTTGAAAGATGCGGTGACCCACATGTTCTGGATCACTTGGGCAAATGATTCTCCTTTGGACGGTGAAGAATGTTGTGCCCGCAACAAGGCCATGATGTCCAACGCTCTGGATGCTCTTCTCTCTCCGGTCACCACTTCGTTGAAACACATCTCTATCCAGACTGGAATGAAGCACTACATTTCGCTACAAGGCCCCTTTGGTGACAGCAGCAGCAAAGATGCTTGTTACTATGATGAAGAGTCACCCAGAGTAGCAACTAGCCCCAACTTTTACTACGTGCTGGAGGACTTGGTGAGAGAGAGATTACATGGCATGCAGGTTGCCTGGTCAGTTCACAGGCCTGGCCTCTTAATGGGGTGCTCCAGGAGAAGTTGGTTTAATTTCATGGGGAGCATATGCGTGTATGGAACCATCTGTAAGCATTTGAGTCTGCCTTTTGTTTTTGGTGGAACCAGGGAGTGCTGGGAAGAGGTCAGCATGGAAGGGTCGGACGCACGTCTGGTTGCCGAGCAACACATCTGGGCTGCAACCAGTGAAGCAATAGCAGCCTCAGTAAACGGACAAGCTTTCAACTCGATCAACGGTGGTTCAAGCTTTACATGGAAGCAAGTCTGGCCGGCTTTAGGCGAAAAGCTGGGAGTAGCAGCACTGCCAGCTGACGATATGTTTTCCAATGAGTTTCGTTTCTGTGAAGGGATGGCTGGGATGAGTGATGTGTGGAAGGAGATTTCAAGCAGGGAAGAGCTGGCAGAGGCAGAACTGAGCAATCTGGCAAACTGGGAGTTCTTGGATATTCTGTTTCGGGTTCCTTTCAAACTACTGGGGAGAAGAGAAAAGGTGAACCGATTGGGTTTTAGGCTCGAGTATCAAACGCTAGATTCAATCCTCTACTGGGTGGACTTCATGAGAACTGAGAAGCTAATTCCTTAGTTTGATTACTAGTATGATGTCTATCATGCCAACTTTAAACTGCTATGTTCTTGTCTTCAATTGTAACTGATGGTCTGATTTGATTGATTAGTCAAGAAGGAAATATTTCGATCTGTTTAGCTGACAATTGATCTGTTTTTTTTTTTTTCTTGCGTCAACTGCTTAGAAAGCAAGTTTGTCTGCCAAGCTACATGATTAACAATTCTTGTCCAGTTATCGGCTCCAGAAAGTCGTATGACTTCAACAATTTTCTGGGTAAACTGAATAATATTATTAGTGAGTGCAGATCATGATCCTCAATGTCCCACACTGGTTTTTAAAACAGGTTTGTCGACAATAGAGCCCCCATGACTCCACCACTCCGAATGTTTTACTGGCGTTAAGGTCAAGCAAGCATCACACTTAAGGGTGTAAATATGGGAATTTGGATTGAATTTTTCATAACTAAATTCATTTGTAATAAAATAATTCAACTCAAATCCAACTCAAATTCAAAACAATCCAATTCAAATTCAAAATCATTAATTTGGGTTGAATTTGTGTCAATCCATTTATTTTAATTAATAAAGAAATTAAAAAATAAAAAATATTTAAAAAAATATAGTTTTTTTATTTTTTATTTTTTTATATATTTATAATTCTGGTTGTGTTTTACAATTTGGGTTAACCCGAATTCAATTTGTCCAACCCAACCCAAAAAATACAACCCAAAACTCAACTCAAATAAAATAGTTTAATCCGAATTCAGTTTAATTGACTTTATTTGGATTGGGTTTCGGGTCAACCGGAAACCCTTACACCCCTAATCACACATGCGGAGATCTCAATTCTTTAACCTGTGTTTGGTTCCCGGAGAATGACTGGTAAAGGAAAATGTTCAGACAAAATTTGGTGGAATTTCATAATTGGTTCAAAAAAAATTAGAGGAAAAGAAATTACATAAAAAGTTTTCTTAAATTATAATTTGTGTTAGTACTTTTCATTTTTTCCATTCCAAACTAAAAAAAGGACCACTCCAAACTGAGGGAAAAACACAATGGAATTCAAGTGAATTTCATTTTAGTTCTTTTTTTTAATCCTTCAATTTTTTTGCTAAATTAAACTCAGCGACGTTGACCATCCTCATTACTCTCTCCGTCCTTTTTTACTTGTCACTTTCCTTTTATAGATTGAAGTTTAACTCGTCATTTTGTACATGAAATTTTATGATAAACATTATAATGCACGATATTTTAAACGACATATAAAAAAGGACAAAGTATACTAATAAGCCAGGATTTCATAAAGAGGCAGAAAAGAATGTCAATTTCAACAGGAGAAGCTAATTATTTACAAGGAGCGCACCTGGTAAAAAAGGCAGCTGATACTGACAGCCATCTAATATGATTGCAACTTAATACTACTCCCCATCAGTTACAAAAAACCAAGCTGGAAAGATAAAACAGGCAAGGCATCTGACAGCAATATAATATAGTTCCTAAAACTACTAAACACGGTCACAGTCTGTTCAAAATACGCGAGCCCTTTTTGTTCTATCTGTTACGGCTCTTCATAGTCCTGCCCTTCGCCCCCTTGCAAGAGGGACTTTTCCCCTTCTTATAGTAGGAGGTATCATAATCGTCGTCGCCAGAATCATCTTCACCTTTTCCGCCAGACTTTCTTTTGAATTTCTTGGCATCAGATCCACACAGAACAATTTTTCTTTCATCCTTTTCCGGCACAAGTTCACTTTCCTCCTTCGGCTTCCATATGAAGATTGACCTGAAAGAGTAACAATTATGGTTGTCATATTTTTTCAATTCAAGCAAGACAGACTGGATAGAATAACAAGTATCACGTTTATCAAAGTGTCATTTAATGGCTACTAGGGTATGGAACTGTAGGATAACTAAAGCAACATGTGAAGTATGAAAAAACAAGTTCACCAATACAATAATAGTGATTACTGTGTTCAACTTGATTTAATAAGCAAACCTTGAGCTTCCAGATGCTAATATATCTTCTTTTGGGTGTAGTTTGTTGACAGGACTGATTGTTGTTATATTTGGATCCATGACCTCCGCGACTAGTTGTCCACTGCCGGTGTCTATAAAATCAATGGGATGTAGTGCTGCACCATTGTAATTTTCACTGATATAGCGGCCAATGACTACTAAAGACTCTGATGGGTCCTGCAACATACAAATAAGCGAAGATCAGAGCATGGCGCTATGACAGATTTACTAGACTAAACATGGTAACGGAAAAGTCACACCTTAGGATCCCATTCAGCTCGAAAAGGAGTTAAGTGTCGGTTGAAGTCATGACTGTGCACAATTTCCCTGCTCGGGGAATCTAAGTCACCAAAAATTGAATCCCAAACACGGATACGATTGTCAATGGATGTAGTCAGAATCTTGCTTCCTGACCGAGAGAAATACGCAGAGTTGACAACGCGCCCATGTTGAAGACTAGCTAGGGAAGACCCAGCTTCCAGCCTCCGAACATCCCAAATGCGAGCCTGTCAAAAGGTAAAGGAATAACATTTGAAAAATGAGTTCACATGGCATACAAACATTCACACCTATAGTATTCATGGTCAAAAAGCTTACAAAATGGTCGTTTCCGCAACTCAGAAATAAATCTGGCTGCAAAGGATTACAGTGGAGTCCAACAACTTTAGTTCCCTTCTTGTGGATCAGAACAGCATCCCCACTTCTACTATTTGAACGCATATCCAGCCTATAAGTATAAACAAGAAAATAAACATCGGTCAGCAAACACCATATTCACAAAAAATGATCCCAATTCCCAGTGCTGCAGTGTTTGCTCTACTTGACTACTTCTACGGTAGTTTAGTAGTTTAATAGTAATTATGAGGCTCGAAGCACATTCCTTAGTTGACCACAGGGCAGAGGCTGTAACAAATATAACAAACAAATTTGAGATGCTCATTTATTAAAATAATGTGCACATAAATTCTCCATATTATTGTGCATAATAGACAAATTAACACTAGTTACAGTCAAATTCTTCTACCAAAGCTGCTGAGATATGTGGGAAAATGGGACGAGGTTTTACTATAACCAATGATAAATCATTATGAATTTTAAAATGCTTTCGAAGTTGAAATAGTCTACCAAATCACAACATACAACTTCCCACATAAACTTCCAATTGCAGAACTTACATGGATATAACCCCAAAATTATCAGCAACCAGTACAAGGTTTCTCTCAGGGTTGACATCCATGCCATAAAGCATTCTCCAACTATTTGGCCCCTGTAAAACTCCACATTCCTTATGGAATTAGCGCCAACACCTGAATTTTGTTAAGAAAAAAAACTGTGCAACAGATTTAATTGATCTAGCGATACTAACTGAAAAAAAAAAATCCATCCATGAGCAGTAAAGTAATGCAGTGAGTACCAAAGCAATGTGTAAGAGTAAGGCACTGACTGTACAACCAATATAGTTATTTTGTATAATTGTTGCACTCTAGTAATGCGCAAGTTCAAACAACCACAGGGACAACATTGTCAAAACAATTTACCTGCCACCCATTAGGATTGAGGTTCATTAGAGGCTCTGAAACTCCAGTCTCCAAGTCAGTGAAACTAACAGTGCCATCAGATGATGCAGCATATACTGTTCCATCATTCATGGGATTGAATCTACACAAGTAATGAAGGCTTAATACGACCAGTATTTAGACTAGAGCACAATACACCATATGAGTAATAACCAAAGGAAAATAACAATATGCAAAATAGAAGATACTTTACTCACCTGATGTTATTCAGAATGCAGCTATGTATGTTCCCATAAACAACCTTCTCATAAACCTTATTGTAATCCCAAACTCCAAGCTGACCTTTCTGTTAAGACCCCCAAAAACAGACAATTAAGTATATCAACAGAGAAAAATTGTCAATATAACCATGATAGGACTACATGCGAGAGAGACCTTGTCACCAGATAAAAGAATGTTGCAGTTTGTTGGATGAAATTCCAAGCAAGTCACCCTTCTACTGTGGTATCTGACAACAGCACAATGCACTTGGTCTGGAATTGTAAAAGAAGCCTTTACCTATACAGATACAAGTAAAGTAAACATGTACATGTGCTATAAGGCGAAAAAGATTGAGCCTTAAATACTTTGACTAATGTCACAATGACAGACATAAAACTGACTGCTTAGTAACTATGGAAAAATGGTGGTAGCCAACTGAAGATTTGCTTATAAATGGAAAAAGTTGTAACGGAAGAATTTATAACACACAAGTGTCTATCAGGAAGATGATCCTGGGTGCCAGCAGAAATCCCAATATTAATGTGCCTAAGGATGAGGAGAATGTACCATTAAAACTTACCAATAAGCCAATGTGCCGAAGTTGGCGCTCAAAGACATATGTTACCGGTTTGTTAGTGTTTCTCCTTGAAGCAGGAACAACTCCATGTTCAGTAGCAATACGATGAGGACACGTCATAGTTGTGTGGCCTTGAGTTCCAAGGAGAAAAAAAGGACAGTGTAAAACACTGAGCGAGTAAAGATGAGTCCCATGTTTCAGGAGATTTATAAGGACTTACACACTTGATTTTAGACTCCCCAGTATCCAAAAACAAAATAGGAAAACCCAGTTTGTCTACAATTTTGTTTGAAATATAGAGGGGGTAAATAAAACCTGGTACTTTGCAGAGAAAACATGGTTTCATAGGACAGTCAATGTAAGTGGCTCCCTTGAATCCCGCTTCATGGCCCGTTTTCTTGCAAACCTGCAAACACATCACGGCACCCATGCTCGATACTGTAATCATAAAGATGCAAACTTTAATGGGACAAAGTATGATTAGAGAGCAAAAAGGACCCACCTTGCAAACTTTTTTGAGACTGATTGTAATGGGCGTCTTTCCTTTCCTCTTGCTCTTCGGATCACTGTCTTCGTTTTCAGTACTAACAATAGGAGTTTTGCCCTTTAGTTTCTCAACATGCGTTTCTTCTTCTTCCTCTTCTTCATTATCATCTCCTTCCACTTCTTCTTCTTCTTCCTCTGAAGAACTGCTTTCCTCCTCGGTGTCGCTGTCTCTCGCAATGACAATTCTTGGGAATCGCTGGTTTGGCAGTGAAGGCATTCTTACACGCGAACCGCAAAGTAGGGAAACTGGCGAGGGGTTTCCAAACTCAACCTTTCCTCACCATACACCGACAGGCGACTGCGACTCTTCAAAGTTAAAACTCCCCCAACTGCCCCTGCCTTTTTTGTTTTCGCAGTTAATAGAATTAAACTTTATGAACAAATGTAGTAGGTTACAATCAAATTAGATTTTTTTTTACTTATATTTTAGTTTGATATAGACCATAATTACTAAAATCGGATTAGACCGAACCAAATACAGGCTCTCACAATTAAATAGCAACACTCCAATCAACAATTCACTTTATGATTTTGTTTATATAAATGATATTGATGCATAATATTTCTAACTTTTACATATAATTAGATTGATGCAAGTGATGAATATATGTATGCAAATAATGAATGTGTGTATGAAAGTGATGAATATATGTATACAAGTAATAAATATATGCATGCAAGTGATATATATATATATACATATATAGATGGAGGTTCTGTTGGGAACCTCATTTTGGTGTGAGAACTAAGAACTAGTTAATGGCCCTTGGATCATTTGAATCCTATGATGGATAATACCACTTACTTTTTGTTGGAAAAGCAAGATAAGGGGTATTTTGGGTAAGAGAGTTTATTGAAAAGTTGGATTTTTCTAGATAGTGAGTCACTTCATCTCTTGTCTTTTATATGTCTTTTTCGATTTTCAGTAGAAATTAAGAGGATTTGTGGGTTTGTGGGTTTTTGAGTTTGTGGGTTTTCTGGGTTGTGGATTTGTGGCTTTCTCTACTTGTTCTCTTGAATGGATTTCTGGGTTGTGGGTTTGTATGTTTTATGTGTTTCGATTTTCAGTAGAAATTAAGAGGATTTGTGGGTTTGTGAGTTTGTGGGTTTTTTGGGTTGTGGATTTGTGGCTTCCTCTACTTGTTCTCTCGAATGGATTTCTGGGTTGTGAGTTTGTAGGGTTATGTGGGTTTGTATGTTTTGTGTGTTTCGATTTTCAGTAGAAATTAAGAGGATTTGTGGGTTTGTTTTATGTATGAGTGAGTCTCATGAACTTTGAACTGCTTGTTGGGGTTTTGAATCCAATATAAAGTTGGCGGCTTTGTATAGAATTTCACACATATGGTTGCTATTAGTGGGTGTTTTGTGTCTCTGTGTCTTGTGTCTTATGTTTTGTGTGTTTGTATTTTGTGTCCGTATCTTGTGTTTTCTGGATTTTGTGTGATGTATCTTGTGTTTTTGTGTGATGTATTTTTTTGTGTTTAGGGTTTAGGGCTAGGGTTGTGTGTTGTGTTTTATTTGCGTGTTGTGTGTTGTGTTTTATTTGCGTGTTGTGTGTTGTGTTTCTGTGTTTTGTGTTTTGTTCAATATTGGGGTTGAATATTAAACATATATTCAATCATTGTTTTGGGGTTTTTAGTTCAGTTTTAGTACTTTTGTTTCGTGTTTTACTTGACTTGACATGATCTTAATGACTTGACACATATCTCTCAACACACAAAACACAAACACAAGAAACACAAGACACAGACTCAAAACACAAACACACAAGACAGAAAACACAAAACACAACACACACAACACACACAACACGAACAAAAAATACGAAAAGCTAATTAAACACACAAGAAACATCACACAACACAAACGCAAAAAAATACAAAAACTTGAAAACACGAGACACAAAATGGGTTTGTTGGAGAGGGAGAAATATATTTGGTTAAGAGAGAAATAGGTTTGGGGAGAGAGAAATGAGTTTGTTGAAGAGGGAAGATTAACTTTGGGTGAGTTTGAGTGTGTATGAGAGAAGAGAGATTGTGACTTTACTCTCCCCATTTTGTCCTCAACACATGACATGTCATCCTCTCCAACACACAACACATGCCACCTGTCCATCTTTCCCAGCCTTTGGATCGTCCCATCCAACCGCCCAAAATCAGCTCTCAGTTCTCACCAAATATTAAGTTCCCAATGGAACCCCCTACATATATATATGCAAGTAATGAATATGTGTATGAAAATGATGAATATATGTATACAAATGATGAATATATGAATAAAAGTGATGAATAATTATACGAAAGTGATGAATATATGCATGAAAGAGATGAATATATGTATACAAATGATGAATAATTATACAAAATTAATGAATATATGTATGAAAGTGATGAATATATATGCGGAAGTGATGAATATATGTATGCATGTGATGAACATATGTATGTAAGTGATGAATATATGTATGAAAGTGATGAATACATATAGGGATAAAATTCGAAAATGGTCCTGAACTACCATCACTTACCTAATTGCGGTCCGACCTATCACGATTTTTAAAAAGAATGCGATGAAAAACAAATTGGACTGATTTTCTAAAATAAAATTTACCATTACATTCCTAAATCAATATTATTATAAGACTTAGATTTGAGTGGAAAAATTACATCGTTTGGTTATCAAAATAAATTATATCGTTTTGCGCACATGAAAAATATGGAAAATGTAGTTATTTGATATATTTAGTTAAGTATGAATAATGCTTTAAGATTTTTTATTTTTCATTGAAAATTTCTGTGGAAAAATACTAGTTTTGTTTAATCAATGTTCACCGTCACATCTAAAGATAGTGAACATTTTAAAGATTTTTTTAAGTTTTAATTTATCCAGATTTACTTAAAAAAAATTTAGAATAATAAATATATAATGATTATTTTTTTCATTTTATAATAGTGAATATTTATTATGAACATGTTCACTGTAGAAATCTCATATCCAAATCCATAGAAAATATCAAAATTTCAATAATTTTTAAAATTAAAAATCATATTCACTGTTCAAACATGTACAAAACAATGTTCATTGTTCGAACATGTACAAAATAATGGTGAACATATTAAATAAAGAGGAGGAATTTGAGGGGTGAGGGATGTGACTCGACAGAAAATGTTGGAGAGAGAGTGAGAAATTTGTTGGGGAGATAAGGTTGGAGAGAAATTTGATGATAAATTTAAATATGTGATTGAGTGATTTGTTATTTCCTAATTGAGATGAAAAGATTTAAAATATCTTATGTCATTAAACTCTATAATTAAACAGTATTATAAATGAACATAAAAAAAAGGAAACTATAACATAAAACACAATCATTTTTAACCTTAAATGATTGGTCAAAGTTAGTCCACAAGGTTCTCAATATAAGGAGGTTCTCAACATCCACCCTCTTGATGAATATATATATCTTTCTAAAGAATATTGATGTCAATCTAATGAATATAACTATTTTAGTGGAAAAAATTTAAAAAATGTATGAATTTATACAATTTTTATTATTTTTATATTTATGAATTCAATTTGTATTTTTTTTAAAAATGTTCTTATTTTTTTATTCTTTTCAATTTTTTTTTATTATTTAATAAGAGCATATGATAAATTAAAATAATTCTTGGAATGCCGAGAGCATCAGTTCCCGGCACACTCAAGCATGATTGAAAATACTAAAACTTATTTCATTGGCTATTCCTATTTGGCTCTTATAAATCATTCATTTATGTGTGGATAAATACAATAAAATGAGTAGATATTTCACAACAAAAGCCAGGCTGGAAAAAAATCACTGAAATATAAAACAGACAGATCAGAATATAAAAACATTGTAAAATATACGTATGAGAGAAAAGATAGTACAAACAAATAGATGAAGGGCAAGCAAGGAGGATGCTAGCAAATTCTAGCAAGCCATCCATGTAAATGGTATGGCAAAGCAAAGCTGGCTTAGCCTCGAATTCGATTGTAATCTGCATAATAGCGAGGTTGGCCGTCTTCTGGATGGTTGTGGTACGCATAGCCACCATGGCTGGAGATGTCAAGTCCGGCAACCTCATCATCAATGGTTATCCGCAATATCCTCAACTTATGGAGGGCGTAGAAGAGAGGCCCCATTGTCACACTAACCCACACCACAATGGCTATCAGCTCAATCATCTGTGCCCCGATGAGACCCCACCCGCCCCCCAGCAATAATCCGTAAGGCCGTACCACATCCGAATCACCTGAGTTGTATGCTTGGAGAACATACTCCTCCTTGGCGAAGAGTCCTGCAAATATCAGGCCCCAGGCTCCACACCCACCGTGTAACTGGGTTGCTTCCAGTGGGTCATCGAATTGTAGCTTCAGAGCCAAGATGTTGAGCCCTATCAGTACCCAGGCTGCGAAAAATCCACATACAATTGCTGCCCATGGCTCCACGACTGAACACCCCGCGGTGATTGCCACAAACCCGCCCAGCACCCCATTGCACACATCCATTGCATCCCAGTGGCCCACCAGCAGTCTCCGACCGAATAGGGTTATGATTCCAGCTGTGGAACCAGCAAGCGTGGTTGTCACTGCTGTACGCCCGACAGATGTCCAGTTACCTTGGTCAGCTGAACTTGGGTAAGCCACCAAGACCTTGTCAAAAGAGCCAGGGTTGAAGCCAAACCAACCGAACCACAGTAAGAAAGTTCCCAGCACCACCAGGGTGGCGTTGTGGCCTCTTATGGGAACCGGTTTGCCAAATGCATCGAACCTTCCAACTCGAGGACCTTCAATGAGAGCGCCCCACAGTCCAGCAATCCCACCCACTAAATGCACCACACCGCTCCCAGCAAAATCCACCGCCCCTGATCCGAACAACAAGGAACTTGAGCTTGGGCTCAGCCATCCACTGGATGACCACACCCAATGAGCTACGACTGGATAAACAAACCCGGAGAGAAAGAATGAAAAAATTAGGTAGGCGCTGAACTGGGTTCTCTCTGCAATCGAGCCGCTGGTGATCCCGGCAACAGCAATGGCAAAAGCCCATTGGTAAAGAAAGAAACTGTAGTCGTAGCTGGAGTTGGGAATATCTGCCAATGCAAAGAAGCATGTCCCGATGAAAGGGTTCGCATTGGTGCCTGCTCCGAAGGCAAATGCAAAACCAAATAAGTAGTATGATAAGCTGCCCACAACCGCGTCCACCACATTCGTAAGCAGTATGTTCATAGCATTCTTAGCTCGGACGGAACCTGCACAAAGCATGGCAAAGCCTAGCTGCATTACAAACACAAGGTAAGCCGAAAAGAGAAGGTAAACAGTGTTGATCGAATCTGCAACACTTTCTTCCCAGGTGGCCGCCATGATGGCTGTAAGATGGGGGAGAGAGAGATCTCAGAAAGATGGAGATGAATGGGTGGTTGAGAGAATGAGTGTGGATAGATTGACCTGAGGATGTATTTGAATAGTAGTTGCACTAAGTGTCATCCATGCTCAAACACAAGTGTGGTGTTGACTGGTTGGTATATGATGTTCACTCACTTCCAAGATAATTGGATAATCAAAGTTAGCCATATCATATACACAGCTCATTGCGTCAACTGCAATCACAGATCAAAACAACAACTTTAGCTGGCATTAAAGGACTCAATTCGTATTTGCACGTCATCAAACCTTTCTTGTATTACAGTAAGACTACTTAGGTACCCTCGTGTTATAAACTCCCCTCACTTAAAAAAATAGACATATTCATATCAGACTTATTGCTGCGATGCTGCACATTCCCAACTGCATGTATTTTCTTTCCACGATAACCAAGCCTTTCTAACTTCTTCTAGTTCTCCCTCTGGAATACTGGCATATTCATCAAGCTTTCTGACCCAATCTGTCCAAGGGTGACTGGCAGGATTAAGATATTCTGACACACGAGGCAACATCACTGAGGCATAGAACCCGTCCACAGCTTCAGCAATTTCTTTTGACTCAACAAACTTCAGCATTTCAGGTCTTATGATCTTGCTTGGATGTTCTGTCAATGAATAACTATTTCCTCTCAGAATTAGGACTTCCGATGGAGCAATGGGTAAAACTATCCTTGAGAACTTAGTAAGTGCTAGTGTCACAACATCTCTTGGGAGTATATTGCGCTTTACTGCCACTGCAGTGCCAACCATTTTGCGTATCTGGTCAAGTATGCATTGTGAGAACATAAAAATTGTCATATAACTGTTAGTTAAGCAAAAACAATAAGATTAATCCCAGATAGCATTACCTCCGGAAACTTGAGTATACAACATATGTGACAAGTGAGAACAATAAAACACTAAGGCTGTGTTTGGTTTAGGGAAAATTTGAGGATGGAAATCTAGGACGAAAAGTTAATCACAACAAAGAGTGTTTTAACACTTTCCCCATAATTTTCCATCCTTAACCCAACAATAAAATTGGGATGGAATCTATGGGGAACACATTTTCCCTCTCATTTTCCTTTCTTCCTAATTTTCCCTAAACTAAACATAAGGTTACAGAAAGTTGGGGCTAGTTTCCACTCTGTGTGACTCTTCATCAAAGAAACAAGGCAGAAATGTGGAAACTTGAAGACGGATAAGAATGAGTAAGCACATTAACAAAATGTCACTTACTTGATGCAGCATAAAAGACTCCCCCCATATGGATATCTCAACATAATCCATCCCTGACAAATTTTTCAGCTGTCCACAAGAACAACGTGCGATTTTCCTGAAATGAGCAGCACTGATTCGGTCTCTATCATCAGGTTCATATAGCCATCTAGCACGCAAAGATTTTGTGCTGTCTTCATTTATGGAGTTATTTTCAAGATTATTGACTGCTTGAGCTTCTTCGTCAGAACTATTTATAACTGATGACCTCTGTTCCTCTTCGGTCACAGCTAGTTTATTTGTTCTAACCAATTCTCTACTTCCATTGTTGCTAGTAAGACTGGCCTTGGTTTTCAGGTTTGAAGAGGATTTCATTCTCTTTTGCCTGTATAGGGATCTTACAGTAAAGTTGTGAAAAGGGTGCACTCCCTGCAACAAGTTTCACAACAGAGGGGGTCTAAGCTAAACGCAAAGGCAGGGTATTGATCTAACAATCCACAAAGATAAAAATGTCAGCATGCAACTGAGCCAATTTAATGTCTACATCAGATTGTTTCTCTATTAAAACTAAAAAATCTTCCAGAAACAGACTATATATATAGACGACTTTCCAGTTTTTTTATTTTGTGACCAATTCAAATTCCTGAACCATGAATCATTGTATATCTTGGTCATTTCACTAGTTAATGTGGGAGCCCAGGCCAATTTTCTTCACGCCAGCTATGTTTTAAAGTCTACATCTGGGAAAAAAATAATGCAGAAATTTTTTATCCTGTCAAAAAAAGATTACGTTGGAATGGCTGGACACCGACAAATGGAACAAAATGCTGTTTAAAGACTTGTTCGAACCTCAAATGTATTCAGTATGTTATTCAAGTCCGAAAGTTGATCTTCAATTTCCGCCGAACTCATATGACTTCCAAGACCAATGATTTCACTAGGAAGTAGGTACAAGTACTGTCGCAAATCACATTCCCTTCTAGCGTCAAACCTCCTTTGCAAACGGGAGCCAAGTCATGGTGGAAAAGGCAGAATGCGTTCAGTAAATTATATGTGATATCAAAAGAAAAACTCTGAATGACATTTGACAGTTGTGAAAGCTAAAACATGAGGTTGGTGCTGATGGATTTATGCAAGAAGGATAACGTTGGGTGATGTTAAGCACCTACTAACAGTTGATTTCTATGGCTGGGAGACTTAAAAAATGATTTCGTTTCTTCTCTCAAATCTCTGATAAATGGTCTATCAACAACCATGACTCCTATCTCAAAAACTTGATGCGTTAAAATTTAAGGAAGAAGGTACTGGATGCATACCTCTGAATGGGTAAAATACTGAAGACCCTGATGGTTTCTGGGAGATAAAGATTAACGTGATGTGCAAGATTGATGCCATGAGGGTCATCCTTCCACGCAGTACCTGGAATTTCCATATTCAGGGATATTGTGGTAGCCAAAGAATGAACCTGCACAAACCGGAGATACAAAATGGAGCAATCAACCCAATTGGATACATACCTAAATATAACAACAAAGGTCTAAAAGTTTACTCCTTTGTCAGTTCTGCTACTCCTGGTCCAGCCAATCTTGTGCAAGCTTCCAAAGTTACTATCCAGGATCCCACCAGCCTTGTAGATAGCATTTTCCAGTTCTTCCTCGATAGCTACATGTTGTGGGATGAGAACCATTTATCAGTACTGTTAGTTTGGTACCACATCCACATTTCAAACAGCAAATATGCAGGAAAAGAGGAATAATTTAAGAGCTTAAAGCATCTGATCTCGTAACAGAACTTAGGAAAGGAAAAAGCACGGGTCACGGAACTAAAAATGAAGCAACAGGATAGGGCTAGGAGGACCCAACTGGCTACGGAATGGTCGTTCCTTTGCAGCTGCAGACCTGTAGTGATCACAAATAAGGTCATAGAGATGAAATGGCTCCAACATACATTCAATGCAGAGAAAAGAGGAGACACTAGTAATCAATACTTTACCCCTGTAGTCTGAACCTACATAACCAACGCGCATAACTACTTTTTTCTTTCCATAGGGCACCCATTTTTTATGAACATCTTCTTCGGGAACTGCAGCAGCAGTTCGTGTTCGAGTAGCAGCAGCAGCCTGTGGCGTTGATAACGAATAGAAACACGTACGGGGAGACATGAGAGGGGTTCCGTTAATCCATGGAGACAAGGACAGCCGTTGGTAAGGGAAGCCCATTTCAATAGTAAGAGGATTGGACGATGTCACGATGATGTTGGTGAGAGAGCAGAGTTATCAGATTTAAGAACCGGTTTGGAAATTGAACCAATCAGAGTTTCGGTTTCTAATTTTTTAATTGAATCGACGGTTCAAATTGGTACAACAGTCAATCTATTTATATTTTATACTCTATCTGTCCTCTAATACATGTTGTTTAAGATTAATTTGAGTAAATTAAGATAAGTAAATGCTAGTGGTTGATCAAATTTAATGAGTGAGTGGTTGATGTTTTTTTTTTTAAATTCATACTAAAATAAAATTGATAGATTATTACTGGTGATAAATAATTTTTTTATTGATTATAATAAAGAAGTGATTAATGTTTGTCGTTTTAAAGTATTTGTTGATATTAAATACGCATTGAAAATTGTTAAGTAATGAGTAAAAGTGAATAAAAAATTCGATTAAGTGACATGTAAAAGAGGACAGAAAAAATATGTTATAATCTGTCAATTATCAATAATATAACAAGTTCACAAATAGGCTAGTGGTGCGGTTTTAATAACTATGGAGAAGAGGCAAAGTATAGCCCTTGTTTGCTTAAAAAAAAGGGAAAAAATTCAAAAGGGTTGTGAACTATCACCAATTATCCAATTGCGATACGAACTATCACGATTTCTAAAAAATATGCGATGAAAAAATTTTGGATTGATTTCTAAAATAAAATTTGTCATTACACTCTTAAACTAATATTATCAAAAAACTTAAATTTGTGTGCGAAAATTATGTCGTTTGGTTATCAAAATAAATAATATCACTTTCTGCAAATAAATAAAACGACGTCTTTTCATACATAATCATTCATATTCTTCAACAAATTTAATATAATCAATTATATTTAAAAAACAAATTGACCAAGGCACCAACCAACCCGGTGCTCCTCGTTCTGAATTTCAAACGCTAAAAAAGTGGTTAACCCGCGCAAGCAACGACGCACGGGATTTTAGAAAGGGCCAGATGGATATTCGCACTAGAATTGCTCATCTAATTTATCTTTTTTTTTATAATGGGGAACTGGAATAATCTAGAATTCACACTCAGCCCTTATTAGTAGTAGGCGAATAGTGATCCTATTTGTATGCGCATCCACACGACGGGCACGTTCAAAGATCTCCCGCAACGTCTTAAGCATCAACCGAAATCAATCCAATTTTTTTTCATCGCATCCTTATAGTTCTGAACGCAATTGAGCAAGTGATGATAGTTCATAACACTTTTGAAATTTTTTCCTTTCAGAAAAAAAATTATAAAAAAGGGATATGTACTACTAGTTTTATCTATTTAAAAACATTACTATCATATTTTACAATTTTAAATTTGAACTTTTATGAAATTTATCATCTTTCAATTCATCCCCCAAGTTTTTGTAATTACGAAATAAATTTGAATTGATTAAAAGTCCTAACTCCTAACCCTATTTTCTATACGACGGTCGACGGACGACTCGACTCGAAGCACTCCCCCATCTTTTCGACTTGCTGCGAAGACTCGCCGCAAAGAAATCAACAGCGCGGCTCAAGACGCGTTGCCGTGACTCGCCTCAGTTTTGTAATACTGCCAGTATGTGTGATTTTTTTATGTGTTTTGAACTTATCAAGGTGTGGTTCCTCATCTTTGTGTCGCCCAATTTGGCTATAACATGTCCGAACTATCTCAAACAGGATTTCACATTTAGAGATTTTTTTCAAATGAGACTCTTTTCATTCGTTTTCTATTATTTTTAAACCCGTTCTTGGTTTTTTATTCAAACTAATTTTTTCGCAGTTGGGAACTGTTACAATACATTTCATTTTCGTTGTTCCCAACTGTTACAATCCTAGGTGTTTGATTTTGGCCACACAGCCGCTTGCGTGTTTGTCCAATAGGATTTGCTAGGTTTGGAACATAGAAATTCTACCTAATTTTCGTAGTTCGGAACTGTCATAGTTGATTTGCTATGGTTTCTTGAACAAAACAGTTTATTTTTAGCTGATGTGGAAATGTTTGGTAATTATCTCCCATCATCCGTTTACAACTTCGCATTTCAATTTAGTATGACAAGGAATTTATTTTGCATTTATCCATTTACAACAGGGTTTCACTTTTTTCTCCCTTTTTTCTCCTTTTTTCAGTTTAGTAAGAATTTATATCTCACTTTGTTACTCATATTGTCTATCTATTTTGTCTCAGTAAATGAAGCTTACATGAGGTTTTTCAGTCAGCAATAATTGAGATTAACTCTGTTCATTATGCACCTTATTAGAGTTTTTTGTATGTGAAGGTTCACAATGGACCGGCCAATATTCGGAGATCATTTGGAAGCCATCAAGTTCATATGCAAATATTTCTGTTCAGAGCTCTTCAAGAAGCAAATTGATATCCTAAAAACTAACCCTAAAGTAGGTTCAGTTTGATTTATGAGAAGTAATCAGGTTCAAACTCTAAAATCTATTTGTGAAAGGGATGCATTTCATCTTGACAAACTAATTTTTATGCGTCACGCAGGGGACTTTTGTCTTCCAAGATAACCCATTCCGTTGGCTTACACGCTTGTCGGTTGAACCAACACCTGAAAGCCCGGACGCTTCGGACGACCCTGAAAGCAAGGCTGTTGTTCAAATCTCCTTTCACTCGTATCCACAAGAACACACAGCCAAAAAAAAAAGTTTCTGTATGCTGCTTAACCCTCTGCATTTGCAGCGTTTTTTGATGCACTATATTTATAAAAGAGTACAAGCTTTCAGTTACATGAGCAGTTACCTATTCCTATGCCACGATACACATGAAGTGTTAAGACGTGGCCACTACCTAGCATACCCTTACAGCAGAACTAATCTACATGTATATCCAAAATAAAACTAATCAAGTGGCTACGTGGCACGATTAGAAACCTAACAGGATCACCCCCTTAATCATGGCACCTTAGTTTTCACTTGTACCATACCAAGTCTCTGTCGCAGTTCAATGAACTTTAGGCGCCCAAGCGACTTTGTTAGGATATCGGCAAGCTGATCTTCAGTTCTGACATAATCGATCTCCATCTTTTCGTCATTAACACACTTACGAATGAAGTGAAAACGAGTGTCAATGTGTTTACTATGATCGTGATGCACAGGGTTTCTGCACAACTCAATTGCAGATTTATTGCCCACCAACAGCCGCACTTTTACTGGCTTGGTTCCTGAGAGATTCCCAATCAAGCAGCTCAGCCATAGCCCTTGGCAAGATGCCGTAGCAGCCGCGATATACTCGGCCTCGCAAGATGAGAGTGCAACGGTCTCTTGTTTATGCGAGGCCCGTGCATCCAGGCTGTCACCAAGAAAGAAAGCCATCCCCGTGGTGCTTTCTCTATCATCCACATCACCCGCGACATCACTATCACTATATCCCATTAACAACTCTCGATCTGCTCTTTGTCGCTTGTAACAGCCACCGAAATCGATCGTGCCACTAACATATCTCAGAATATGTTTTACAGCCACCATGTGTTGTAATGTTGGAGCTTCCATGAAGCGGCTGACAATGCCAACTGCGTAGGCTATGTCAGCCCTCGTATTCATCAAATAGCGCAAGCTTCCCACATTCTTTCGATACTCAGTGGCGTCCACCGCTGTGCTGTTGTCCTTTTTTGTGAGCTTTAGCCTATTCTCCATTGGTGTTGTGCAAGAGTTGCATACGGCCAAGCCCATCATATCAACAATTTTTCGCGCATAGGAACTTTGGTATAATGTGACCGAATCAGCGCTCTGGTTAAGTTCGATTTCAAGATAATAATTCAAAAGTCCGAAATCACTCATGCTGAACTCGCTCTTCATCTGGATCTTAAACTCGTTGATGTCGTTGACATTCCCTCCCATGATGATGAGGTCATCCACATACACGCCCACAAGAAGGAGCGCTCCATACTTTTTCCTCCTTCCAGTGGGCTGCGCTCAAAGCCAAACCCCACTAGAGTGTCGTCGAGCTTTGAATTCCATGCTCATGTTCCTTGTTGACGAACCCAAGTGGATGTTGCACATAAATTTCTTCAGCAAGACTGCCATTTAGGAACGCCGACTTGACATCCAAATAGTGGATCTCGTAGTCATTGTGAGCTGCCAATGCGATCAGTACACACTGTCTCCATGCGTGCTACTGGGGCAAAAATTTCATCAATGCTTTGTGTTTCACTATGTTACCTTGGGGATCCTTCTTGACTTTAAAGACCCACTTGAGGCCTATTGCATGGTGTCCAGTGGAAAGAGATGATGGCTCACAGACACCATTCTCGTAAATGGAGCGCATTTCTGTCACGGCCCGAAAAATAAGGATCGCGATGACGTTTGACTTGTCTTTTTCACTTTTAATCAAACAAGCCTCGACGAAGAAAAGTCAAAATCAAATGTTCAACGTACTAATAAAAGAACATTCAAAATTTAAAACTATTCAAAATCAACCCAAAATCTTGCCCAAAATACATCAGAGCAATTTCTAAAGAGATGACAAAGTAACACAAATTAAATAACTGTTGACTGAAAGAAACTGACTGAAGAATGGATGGAACCGTAACGAAGAGCTTGCTCGTTGCTAACTCAAACACTGTCGCCATTAACCAACAACTGATCTGAAAATAAAATTTTAAATATTGAGGGTGAGTCAAAAGACTCACTTTATGAGTAAACAACTCGCTACATATTTGGCGAGCCAAATGGGGAATTTTTGTTTAATTAATATCTTATTCAAACGTGCGGCCCGCTCACCGTTCGTACTTTTATTATGTACGTGGAGGTTTATTTATTATTCTTTTAGCACATGTATTTCTTATATCACATTAAATGTCATATATCATGCGCCCTTTTTTTGAATAGGCTCTTTTTGGCCAAATGCAACGTGAATGCGTGACAAGCATGAATTGTGACGTAAGTCCTCTTTGGTTAGGCAGTCGTCACTGCCGATCCGGATCATAAATCAATCATATAACAAGCACGAAATCTTTTCGCGAAACAAGCGTCACAGTCATGATGCATGTATGCACATGAATGAATGAATGCTTAATATAATATTTTCACTCTTCTACGTGGGTATACATACTGTGTACATAATATACCCAATATGCGTTAATAACGATCATATATTTAAATTTGTACAAACATAAATACGTAGAAATTATTTACTCACCTCTTCCGAGCGAATCCGACAATCCTTAACGCACTCGAGCAATAATAATGCTCTATTGTAACCTACAATTTTACATTCTATAAGAACGATAAACGAATGCCTAAAATCTCATTGCTGACTCTTTAACCACAGATTTAACAGTCCAACTTTGGCTGTTAATAACTTTATAACTAGACACAACTAGCTTATGATTTTTGTACCTCTAGAAACCTTGTTTTGAGCTACATAATTGTAACAACCCCGACCCCTTACTGTCGATATTGTCCCACACTTAGTCGCCCCGTTCGGCGGTGAGTTTTACCTCAAAAGGCCTCGACACTAAGTAAGGAGTCTTAGTCCTAATTAAGGAAGCTAAAGATCTCCCACCCAGCCGATGTGGGACGTAACAATAATTTAGACACAAGAATCGCTTAATTCGAGTATTGTAAGCTAAATTTTCAGACCCTCGAAGCAGCATGTATGAGCTGTCAATCTCTAACAGACAGGTTCATACTCCTAATTTCAGAACATTATTTCTCCATAATCAGGTGGAATTATGAAACATGTCATATATACCTAGAAGCTACGTTTTACGTAGAGCAT
>NQLW01000075.1:602602-627287 GCA_002312845.1 Kalanchoe fedtschenkoi
TGCATGTGCTGGAAACGCAGTGCGTCTCTGCTTCCCGGCCTGGCATGCCTCGCACACCCGCTCTACATGGCCTATCTCTGGCAATCCCCGAACTAGCTCCTCCCGAGCTAGTTTTCGTAATGCCGCCATGTTGACGTGTCCTAGGCGCGCGTGCCATCGCCATGCCTCCTCATCGTCACGCGTTGCGAGACAAATTGGTGGTGCCAGTTTGATGTTTAGTACATACAACCGGTTTGTCGAGCGCATCACCTTTGCCAATAACCGGCCGTCGGGCTCTCGAATCCGCATGACACCAGTGTCGATGTCGATCTTGTACCCGACTTCATCGAGCTGCCCAACGCTCACGATGTTCGTCGTCAATTGAGGGATGAAGTATACCCCAGAAAATGATCGAATCTCACTGGTTTTGCACACAAATGCGACTGTCCCACGCCCCTTGATCTGTGCCACAGAGTCATCGCCGAATCGCACTGACCCCAGCACCTCCTCGTTCAGATCCATGAACGCTGCCCGACACCCAGACATGTGGTTGGTGGCCCCTGTGTCTAGGACCCATGTCTTGGTGTCGCGGTTGTCTTCTTCTCCGAGGTGGGCGAACACCTTCTCCTCCCTTAGCTGGATCTGGGTGTCTGTCGCCATCGTCAAAGGGGACGATGGCAGTGGTTGCGCGGTCTTTGGCGAAGTGGGGGAGGCCGTTACGAGTAACAGTGAGGCCTCCTCTTCTTTCTGCGTGACATGAGTCTGCTCCTTCTTGGGCTTTGAGCGGCAATCACGGGCCCAGTGGCCCATCTTTCCGCAATTCCTGCATTCATCACCAGTGGGCTTACCAGCTTGCTTCTGTGGCCCACTTGATGATGCGCCTCCGCGGCCACGCCCGCGACCGCGCTTGCCTCCACGGTGCGCTGATCCGTTACTAGAGCCAGCACTGGAGTGGTTCTCCGACTCGCGTTTTTTTCGACGCGCGTCCCACTCTTCTTCCGTGAGGTACAGCCTTCCGTCGTGTTGCAACGACATTGGTGGTTCCTCGAACGTGTCCTCAGCTGCCTTCAACCGCCCCGTCAGATCCAAGACGGTGAGCGTTGACACATCGAGCAACGTCTGGATCGCGAGAACGATCTGCCTGAACCGCGATGGGACGCTGCGGATGATCTTCTGCACGACCCTGGTCTCCTCCACCACTTCACCTAGCGTGGCGAGGGTTGTCAACATGCCTTGAAGGCGCAACACATAGTCTTCGATGGTCTCACCATCATTGAACGTCGCCAGGTCAAACTTTCGCCGAAGCTGCACCGCGGCGGACTTCTTCACACGTTCATCTCCGACCCGCATCTCCGAGATGGTCTTCCATGCCTCCTTCGCCGTCTCCTTGTTGGCGATGGCGGACACCATCTCTGGTGGCACTGTGCTACAAAGGGCGTCAAGTGCCATCATCTCCTCTTGTTGATCGGCGCCGCCGACCTCAACGACCTTCCAAAGTGCCCTCGCCTTCAACTTCACCTTCATCAGCAGCGCCCAATCGGAGTAATTGGTCTTGGTGAGGACGGGGTAGCTGCTCCCGCCGCCCATCTCACGGATCACTCGCTGGATCACGACGCCGTCCATGGAGGTACTATTGACAGACTTCTTTGTGTCACCCATTTAGCCCTAGTTCGAAACTAGCTCTGATGCCACTTGTTAGAAACTCACCGGAGAGACGACGCTAACAACGTCGCCAGTAGAATTCCAGCCAAAAACCACAAAGATAAAACTCAATGGAAGAGAGAGACACACAAGAGATGATGTGTTGTGAAGAGATGATTTGTTGTGAAGAAGTTGTTTTTTCCTTCATCTATTCCTCTTCTTAAATAGGCATTGACATGTACCTAACTTGTGCTAAACCAATTCCTAACTTGCCAAAACATATTATACCTAATCTTGGCCTAGCTTGTACACAAAGGATTACCTTCAACACGTCCTAATCGAATCTCAGGCTTCTTTGACAATGGGCTTTGTGGCGAGTGAGCCTTGCATCTCTGGTGGCGCGGCCTTGCATATCGCCTCCAACGCCACCCTATCCAGCTAAAAGTCGACGCGACCAGTGCTCAGTCCCCCAGAGACCAATGGCCTACACCATTACTTTCATGAGTAAAGACCACTCACCATAGTTGGTGCGCAATAGGACCGGCCAGTTAGTTGATCCTCCAACCTGATGGATCACCACTGTCTCATGGCCGCGCGTGCATGGACGGCGTAGAGGAGGTGAAGGAGACCAGCTACGACTATTCTGTCCGTTTGACTTGTTTTTTTGATTTTTAGTCAAACAAGTCTCGGCGATTAAAAGTTAAAATTAAATGTTAAACATTACTAATAAAAGAACATTCGAAATTTAAACTATTCAAAATCAACCAAAAATCTTGCCTAAGTACATCAAAGTGACAACTAAAGAGGATGACAAAATAATAAAATTAAATAACTAATGACAAGAAGGAACTGACTGAAGATTGGATGGCACCGTAGCGGAGAGATCGCTCGTTGCTATCCAAATACCGTCGCTACTGAACGATTACTGATCTGAAAAGAGAATTTAAATATTGAGGGTGAGTCAAAAAACTCCGTGAGTAAACAACTCGTTATGTATTTGGCCAGCCGAATAAGGAAATTTCTTTTATTTTAATTAATATCTGATTCGTCACGTGCGGCTCGCTCACCGTTCATACTTATATTGTGTACATAGGGGGGTCATTTATTAGTTTGTTTGAACATGCACTTCTTATATCATATCAGAATGACATATGTCAATGCAAATATGTTGTATACAGACATGAACTGTGTCATGAGCCCTTTTTGGCTAGGCCAAATGCAAATGTGAATGCGTGACAGACATAAACTATGTCATGAACCCTTTTTGGCTAGATCCTTTTTGGCCAAATGCAAACGTGAATGCATGACAGACATGAATGAATGTTAAATATAACAGTTTCACTTTTCCACGTGGATATATGTTATGTACTTATTATACTCAATATGCTTTATAAACAATCACATATTTAATCTTGTACGAAAAGACATACGTAGAAATTATTTACTCACCTCTTCTGAACGAATTCAACAATTCTTAACGCAATCGAGCAAATAATAATATTCTATTATAACCTACAATATTACATTCTATAAAAACGAAAACCAATGCCTAAAATCTTATCATTAACTCCTAAAACACAAATTTAGTGTCATAACTTTGAAAGCTAATAATTTCATAACCAGACACAATTAGCTTACGATTTTTATATCAGTAGAAAACTTGTTTCGATCTAAATAATTTAGACATAAGAATCGCTTAATTCGGATATCGTAAGCTCAAGTATCAGACCCTCAAAGTTGGATGGTTGAGCTGTCAAATTGTAACAGATAGATTTGAATCTCGAACTTCGGAACGTTATTTCTCCCTAATCAAGTAGAATTAGGAAGTATCTAGAAACTACGTTTCAACTAAAACATGTTCAAAGAAAGAATTAAATTATGATATCGCTGCCTAAGACAAACAGACAGTTTTATACTCCTACTTTTTATTTCAATTATCTCCTTACTCCGGTTAAACTAGATTTTGAAATTTATATGGTTAAAAAAACTTTTCTTGAAAAATAACTTAGAATCAAGAATAACTACAATCGATGGAAACTCAATTTACAGCTACAAGAAAATTAATTAATAAAACTGTTTTTTACCGAAACAGAATTTACATTTCGCACAACTCAAGAATCCGACAGATTTTGCCAGATGAGCAGCAGCTATCCGTGAGGACATGATCTGAGGAAGACTGCACACGCTCTAAACCAACAATACGTGAACTCGCCCTCCAAATTTTGATTAGTAAAAATTTATTGCATGGGCTGATCCTTCTCTAATCAAGATTCGTTAAGATTCGATCAACCCAATAAATTGAGTATTTCTCCTCTTGGATTGTCCAACCATTGAAAGGGATTGTGAGGATCTGTGCCGAGGACTCAAAGCTGCCCAGAAGCACACCGCCTCAGCCATCGCCTGCTCCAGTTTGTTCGCCGCTTGTCAATTCACACGGCTGTGCATGGATCTTATCACAAAAGTTATGCTGGCTTTGTTCGAATTCCAAGTAAGATTGACGGTGGAAGAGTTGATCTTCTTCTCACGCGGCGCAGCTATGGAGATTAGGGTTTCCGTGAAGATGAAAATAAAATAAAATTTTAGATTTTCTTTATTAATTCATTTTTTTCTTTGGCCCTGCCCAAGTAATTTAGAGACATTACATTATATACCCAATTTAAAACACAAACCATGTGCGAGATATCTGCATTTTGTGTTTTTTTTTTAATCTCAATTTCAGCTTCAGAATGATTTCTCTACAAAACATATTTTGAAATCACCTGCTGTTAGATTATCTCTTCACTTAGAAATCCAAAAATGCTAATGAATTTCCCGTAAAAAGATCTACTTTATTGTGTTTGGTATCCAAGCATGAATTAGATCCGAAATGCATTTTTGAAGTACATACACTTATGATTCATTTAACATTGTCGAAGGTAATGCAGCTGCTGAGTACTTTCCCAACACATTGTAAAATCTCAAAGCACCATTGAACCAAGGACTGTATTTTTTTTTCTTGTGTCAAAACTCATCACGTCTTTTATTAGAGTCACTCTCAAAAAGGCTTGATTAGTAAATTGTCAGCATAAAACTATTATCAACTTCAAACTGCTGCTGATCTATCTTTAGTCAAGTGAACCTCCACAATAGCATTCATACCTAGGTCAGAGTCTAACAACTTACTTTCGTTTAACTCAAACCAACTAACAGATGATAACTTCTTCTCTCGCATGCATCTCAAGAGTCACCTGAATGTTAGAGTGGTAGCAGTCTTTTTGTAAGCGAACTTTATCAAGAGAGTACAACGATTTCAAGGTTCTTGAAATCTAATTGCACTAGCTATCAACATATATAATATGTCACCTTACTTCTCTATCGATCTTTTTACTTGATAAAGCTGAGTGCTGAAGTGTGTCAATATTCCAAAGATGTACGAATTACCTTCATATGTGAATTAAGGTTCGAGATCAATAGTAATGGACACAGGTACCAATGTAGCAACGTAATCTCACAAGTGCACTTGGCCATATGACTAAGGTGAAAATAACTAGAATTCACCAGAACAAAATGAATTACCATATTTATTCTATTTATCATCATTAGTCATGTTAATGTTCTTACTAGGATGCGATAGAATAATTCATAATAATATTGTTTGGTTATCAAAATAAATTATATCGTTTTGTGCACATAAAGAAAACAACATTTTTTTTATAATCAAACGACGTAATTTTCATACACAAATCTAAGTGTTATAATAATATTAGTTTTAGAATGTAATGATGAATTTTATTTTAAAAAATCAGTCCAGTTTTGTTTTCATTGCACCGTTTTTGAAAATCGTGGTAGTTCTGACCACCATAAGATAAGCGGTGGTAGTTCAGGACCCCTTTTGGGTTTTTTCCCTTTATAAAATGGGCGAAATTTTGTTGTCCAATCTAATTTTGTGTGAAGCTAGTCCAGATCAAATAATTTATAATTTAGTATTAAAATAATATATTTTTAATTTATATATCCCAATTAAACTTAAAAATATTATATTTTTATATTTGCATATCATCTAGTTTAAAAAAATTTATACCCCTAATTAAATTTAAAAATATTATTTTTTTATTTTGTACCTCATTTAGTTTAAAAAAATGTTGTATCCCAAATAAAATTTATAATTTCACCAATGTGTCAACCTACGGTTGCCAATTTTATTTATCTTTGTGTGCAAGAATGAAAGAAGTTTCAGAAAAAAAAATTAAAAATTAAGAGTGGAACTGAATGAGAGCATTTTGGATACAGTTGGGATGCTGGCAGTTAGTTGACAGTACAACATTTTGTAGACTTTTTTTCAAGAATAACCTTTTTTTGATAGTTTTATATCAAGAATACTTTATCTTTTTATTTGTTCTTAGTAATACCTTACTTTTTGATTTTCGCTGGTAACAACAGTGGTTTTGGATAAGCAATCCGCTAGTACTAATCACGGATTTAACATGTCATGTTTTCATCCGCGATGGCACACACATGACGGTACACCTAGACGGTGACTAAACAAATCCGCTGGTACTACCCGGATTTGTCCCAAACTTTCTCTCTCTAGTTCACCAAACAAACTCTATCCCCAAGTTCTCCCGTTCACCCAGTCTCTCCATCTTCACCACTATCACTATTCATCATCATTTATTCACCTCAACAATCCAAGCTCCAATCTTTCCTCCAAATCCATCAATGGCCGAATCAGATAACTAACCCCATAAACCAAACAACCCAGCAGCGGTTGCGGTAAATGCAGTGACAACCCTTGTGGGGGTGGAGGTGGAGTAGATGCGGTCGCGGCGGAAGGAGGAACGCGTGGGTGGTGGAGATGGAGCGGGAGGACGTGCGGGTGGCTGCACCGTCGGATCCACAAGTCGGCTATGGAGGCGGCGGCGTTGAGGACGCGGGTGGTGGAGATGGAGTGGGAGGACGCGGGTGGCTGCACTGCCGGATCCACAAATCGACCACGGAGGCGGCGTTGAGGACGCGGGTGGTGGAGATGGAGCGGGAGGACTTACGAGTGAAGGAGGCGTCGGAGGAAGGTCGGCGCCTGGGATTGTGAGGATGATGGTGGGTGAGAAAGTTTATGACAAATCCGCTGGTAGTACCAGCAGATTGCCTAGTCACCGTCTAGGACTCTAGGTGTATCGTCATATTTGTGCCATCGTGGATTAAAACGTGACATGTTAAATCCGTGGTTGGTACCAGCGGATTGCTTACCCAAATTCGCTGTTGTTACCAGCGGAAATCAAAAAATAGGGTATTGTTGATAACAAACCAAAAGGTAAGGTATTCTTGATATAAAACTATCAAAAAAGATTACTCTTGAAAAAAAATCCATTTTGTAATTCGTCCACTACCTTTGTAAGGTTGTCAATCTTGTGCAACTGGTTGTAATGATTCTAGAAAATCCAAGGCTTGAGAAGCTTTATTTAATTTTTGCAGGATGTTCACTTATAAAAATCAAAGACTTTAGAAGCTTTATTTAATTTTACAGGATGTTTACTCAGATATTCCCTCAATTTTCTTTTACATGTCAGTTAATCAAATTCTTTTTGTCCATTTTTACTTGTCACTTAACAATTTTCAATGTGTATTTAATATCAACAACTATCTAAAAATGTCAAACATTAATACTTTCATTATCATAATCAATAAAAAAATACATTCTTCACCAGTAATCATCTACCAATTTTGCTTTTTGCCCGAACTTTTTAAAAAAATATTAAACATCTGCTTATTAAATTTATCCAACCGCTGACATTAACTTTACCTTAATCTACTCAAATGACATGTATTAGAGTACGGAGAGAGTACCTCCTAAAAATAATATCACAAATTTTATCCTCACAACTATGTATTTTTTTTGAAACAAATTTATCGAATCAAAGGAGCCCCGATAGGGGAAACAAAGAAAACAAAAACTTAAAACCAACAAAAACATCACAAGACAACCTGCAATAAGGGCCAAAGCTCGACAAACGAGCTAATACAACAAAACTCCACGCAGGGAGCAAAAGACCAAACTAAACAGAGGAGACAAGCTTGAGATATAACAAGCAAAAACAGACACAATCAATAACACACCTTACAAATAGGACCAAACAACCAAGAGCTATTTCAGCCATGGGAGCAACAATTGAAACATCTAAGAACGCGCAAAACTAGCAGAGAGCTCCACGAAAGGATGAGCAAAAGCACCGCTACAGCCGCAACACAAAACAAATTAAGCGAAACTTTTACCGAAAGTTAAGCGAAACTTTTACCGAAAGACAGCAGCACCAAGAATCCATCAAGAGCTAGAACAGAGGCCACAATCTAAGTAATATTATGAGTAGCACAGAAAAGATTTATTCAGTCATTTTTATCATGTCTGTGATTTTTCAAGATGAACAAAGTTTTCCTCTTAAGGAAGGAGATGATGCAGCTAAGATCAAGCCTACAGTAAGAGGGTTTTTCCTCGAAGATCCAATTATTCCTACTACCCCAAGTATAATAAATTGCTGAGCATAAACCTGAAACAACCAGTAGCTTACAAGCAGAGGATGGAAAGTTAAAATTCAAAAGTCAGTCTATTTTAGATTCAAAGGAAGAGCCATGACACACCACGCCAAGCCATCAACAAATAGAGTTCCATATGGCTGAGAAATAATGGCAGGTCCCAAACAAGTGCTCCTGATCTTTCATAATACCATTGCAGAAAATGCAGAACAAACTATTCAAGACACAAAACCTTATAAATTTAAACCATGTTTGAAGACAGCCTCTGAAAACCATCCAGGCGCACATTTTGTGCTATCTTTCATATATATTGACATCTATGGCTACAACAAAGTTAATCATTTCCATACAGATTCCTATAAATCTCATATCTCAGTACAAGCAATGAGGATTTTGACAAGACTTTGCACTACACATACAGGAACCGGAATATCTTCATCAGACCACCTCTCCATGTTCCTAGTTCGTCAAAGCCCATTCGTAAATAAATACAGGAAAGGCCTCCCATGTATGAACATTTCTCTGCTCTTGCATTTTCCAAAAGTTAAATGCAGGGGAGATTACAAGAATAGCCATCTTGACAAATGCAGAAGCTAAGAAGCAGTCCCATATATTGCACTCCTTGTACCTATTGCTGAAGTTCTAAAACAGTTTGAGATGTACAAGTTGAAAGTGGAAAGCGAGATTGCTGTTCGCTGTGAATGAAAAATCTCAGTTCCTCAGTTGCAATTACCGGCTTCAACCACTCCTTCAAGATTTCTCCTTCCACCTTCTCATTTTCTGACAAATCACAAGCATGTTGCAAATTAGGTATGGAAATAGCACCACTTGCCCCGTGCATTAAACAGATGCCAATCTCACCAAAACATAGAACCACCGTAAAACACAATCACAGTGCAGCCGGAACATTAAATGTTTGCCAGCAGATGTAAAACTACTATTTGGATAACTATATGGTCGAAAGACACGTCACCTTCAAGATATGCACCAAGCCCCTCCAAAAGGGTTGAATTGGCATGAAGAACAGAGAGGGCGACATCAAGTGCAGATTGAAGTAAGGCTTTCACCTCTGAATGCACAAGATTTACAAGTTGCCCCTGTTTTTTTTTTTTTTTTTTGAATTTCAATTAGCCACAGCATTTTATTGAACAAGATAAAAAAACATGGAGAATTGGAATAAACCTGATCCCGTCCCCAAGGACCAGATCCTCCGGAATCATCGATCCCACCTGCCGAGAGTGTTGACACTGAGACAGGGCCTATTGTTTGATTCAGGCCATACTCAGCAACAGCCTTGTAAGCCATGTCAGTTGCGCGACGGATGTCATCTAGGGCACCTGTTGATACGCGGCCAGAATAAACAACTTCCTCTGCAGCCCGTCCTCCCAAAAGAGTTACCAGGCGGCCACGCAACTCATCGATGAATAGCAGGTATCTGTCTTCAGTTGTGGGGGGTGTATATGTGAAGCCCAATGCCCCTCCGGATCTTGGGAGAATGCTCAGCTTCTGATGTACCATGCCCAATAAGTATTATAGTTAAAATATTTTATCAATAGCATTAGGACATTTCAAGAGGCCAAAACTTGAAAGTAGCATCCACATCAAAGCAGTGTTACAGCTCAGGATGATCAATACTGAAGAACTAGATTCTTTCAGTACCACTTTTTACTCACTACTATTTCACTTATAAGGGATGTGATGCCAACTTAATATTTGTATAAAATATAAATACACAAAGAAAGAACAATCAGATCACATGAATAAATTGAGGCAAAGATATACGTAATTACCAAAATATACCTGACTTAAATGTATATTTTAAAACAAAACTGTTAAAATCTATGAGATTCATCAGTAAAGTAAGGAGGTGGATTAGCAGGGATTTGGACCTCTTCCATTCTAATGTCATTCCTAAATTCACACACGGTTTCAAAATCTATGAAACTACACATTTCCTGGACAACAAGTACTAGTTAATCATCCCTAATCTTTACAATTAGAATAGATAATAGCTTTCTGTTTGTGGGGATATCTGGCTCCTAAAAAAGAGGATGTTTATAATCTGCGTTAATAAAAAGAAAATCCATTACTAGCATTTAGTTGCTGAATTACAAAAGTTATTCTAAGCAGATGGTTATGGTTACTCGGGTTTACCTCAACTTGTGGCTGTCCGTGGAGAAGTTTTGCAACTGCAGTACCAACCACAGCATGCCCAGCTTCATGCCGTGCAACCACAGCCTTCTCATTTCCTTTTAGTTTAGCAGTCTTCTTTTCTATGCCCTGAGGTTCAAGACTTTTAATTAGATACTAAACACCTACAATTCTGATAAAAACAAACATATGATACTTCTAGAACTCATTTTTCCAAAAAATACAAATCAAGCACAAATTTAATACTAAACAACAGTAATTCTGGTAAAGACAAGCATATGATACTTCTTGAACTCACTTTAACAAATCACGCTCAGATCTAACAAGCACGAGTAGGGTCATCATTTAAACAGTTCAGTTGTGATATCGTAAAAATAGGCTGAATACTGAAATACAAGATGAGGAACTACAGTAAAAAATGTACTTGTTATTTCAAACTATGATGATATTTTTATTTTGCAAACTATGCTGATCAAGTTAGCTATCAAATGGTATTAAATCAATGCGCTTTTACAGGGAAGCCACTATATATTTTCAAAGGTATTAGAAAGTTTCTTCTTTGAGAAATAAGCTAACAAACCTATCAGCCAAATTTGGGATCCTTTCACACCAAAAAAAATACAAAATAAAAAAATACCACAGTTACTAGTTGGCATCATTATATGTCTTCCTAAACTTTAACTTTAGTTAGAGTCTTGATAAAGAGAAACAAAACAAAAATAATATGACAGATTGCTAAGTTCATGAATGGTTGTAGTAGCAGCTCGTGGCTAAGCGACAAAAACGTTCCTTCAAGCCACGCCAAACACAATTATGTATGGGAAACCTCAAACTACACTGATAGAGATAGAGACGAAGATCGAACTATACTGCTATTGATCTTTCGACTGCATGAATGAAATCACATTTTTCAACCACGGCTTTGTTTTGTCTTCCAGCCAACAGGGCAGCTTCATTCACTATATTTGAGAGATCTGCCCTGTAACATATAAGAATGTTGATTGTGACAATTTGTCTACAATATAAAAAAATTAATAGTAAAACAGAAGCTTTCAAACCAAGTACAGGTTAAGGAGAATACCCAGTGAAACCAGTGGTCATCGAAGCAATATCACTAAGATTGACGTCTCCAGATAGAGGAAGTTCTTTCTTCTCTATATGCACTTTCAAAATGGCCTCTCGTCCAATCCTGTCAGGTGTTTCAACCTGGGGATTCAAACATTAAGAAGCTACAAAGCTAATCTAGATAAACTTGAAATGAAATCACAAGGGGACATTTTGGACATATGTATAGATTACAGGATTTCTTACAGAAACTATTCGATCAAATCTCCCTGGACGGCGGAGAGCAGGATCCAGTACATCTGCACGGTTAGTGGCAGCGAGAACAATGACAGCAGAACTGCTATCGAATCCATCCATTTCCTGAAATACAAATCATTCACATTTCTCAAACAGCTAAATTACAAGATCGTTTAATTATGTTTATGAGAACTAGGACAGACATGAGAGGGGTCATACTGTAAGTAACTGATTCAGTGTTTGCTCTCGCTCATCGTTACTGACAATGCGGAATTTACCATCGCGACTTTTTGCAACAGCATCTATCTGTGAACAACACCACATAATGTGCATTTGTACTATAAAATTAAAGCCAGTAGTTAAAGAATGAAAATATTTAGCATAAGACGGCAGAAGATTAGTTTGAAATTATCACCTCATCAATGAAAATAATAGAAGGTGCTTCTTTTTTTGCCCTTGTGAATAAATCCCTAACCCGGGATGCACCCATGCCAACATATAATTCCACAAATTCACTAGCAGAACAGCTAATAAAGGGGACTTCAGCTTCCCCAGCCACTGCCTTGGCTAGAAGAGTCTTACCTGTTCCTGGAAGTCCTACCTGCAGGGTAATCAAGTCCGAGGTTAGCATAAACTTGAGTCAAGAAACATATATCCGATGCATGTCGAATTTGCAGAGAAGGCAGTTTAGGATGACTAAAGTTGCACTGTAAATCTGTATTTCAACTGTTCTAGAGACATATTGAAGAATCGAGGAAGATAAAACAATTGGAAAATGTCATTAAGAAACCACTTGGAAAGGTAACTGCAGTTGTGAGAAAGAAAAACATAATGGGACAAAATAAGATTGTATATGAAAGATTATCCTCATTCAAAATATAGAAAAAATTCAGTGTACTAAATATATTTTAGATAGCACTCACCAACAAAACACCACGAGGCGGGCGGGCACCAACACGCACATATTTATCTGGATACTTTAGGAATTCCTGAAACAGAGATTAGGGAACATAAATGAAAAGAGTAGATGCAGATTAACAAACTAAAAGCCTTTAGTCTTAATAATAAATGTAACAATAGAAGGCAACAAAATTTACGATAGGAGCTTACTACAATTTCTTCTAACTCCTCCTTAGCCTCATCAACACCAGCAACATCAGCGAAGGTGACCGAGTCTCCTTGTTCGGCCGCTTTACCCCCACCAGAACCTCCAGCTTTACGATTCCGGTTCCTCAGCTGACCAGACATTTGCTGTCCAAAAATTGTTTAATAATATTAACATCGACGGGTAATGAAGCCAATATGTTTATGTAACAGAGTGATAGATACTTACGTGAGAGAAATTTACTGGAAACCGGTGGAGAAAACCAGCAAGCACAGCCACATAAAACAAGGCTATCTGCACAAAAATTCTTAAATCAGGCTAAGCAGCATTTTTGCAGGTAGCAGATAGCCTTACAAACTTGCCTCAAATATATTCACATAATTGATAGAATCCTGATTTGTATGAACAAAAGTGGACAGTAAGGTATAAGATTCATGACAATTAATATCTTTCTTGGCATTCCTCAATGCAAATGAAAGTTGAAAACTTACCAATGTCGAATTTAGGAATCCACCGGAACGCTTGTCAGGAGATCCAAACTCAACATCATTTTCAAGCATCTTCTCATAGGGGGTCTTAATATCAATGGGTCTGGTAGTGGTATAAACTATGCGCTTGGAGGGGGCAACACTTTTTATTACCGTATCGGATCCCTGCAATTTACTAGCAGCCCCATTCCCTTCACTGGCTAAAAAACCAGCTTCGTTTTTCAATTTAAACATAATGTGAACTCCATCAACCTCAACCTTGTGCACCTGATTGCTGTTAATCTTACTCAAGAAATCACTGTATGGGACACAAACAAAAGTGGTTTGCGCAGCTGCAGGCTCAGCACCGGGGAGTGGAAGACCTGGGCGAATCAGCCTCATGACGAAAAGCATAATTCCTAACTGTATTAGCAACAAACCAATTTCTTGAGCTTGTATGATTGGCTTCCACTGCCACTTGCCTCCTCTCGACCACCACCACGACCACCCTCCTTTCCCCTGCTTAGGAGGTTGGGACTTGGAGGTAGAGGGCTTCGGCGAATTCTTACCCACACCCTGTCCTCCTCCTCCTCCGTCGGACCCATTAGTTGTTTCCCTGGCGTCGCTGGAATCTGAATTCTGACCCCCTGCAGCAACTCTTATCCGACTCACTCTCCGTCTTTCCAAACGGCCCCAAACGTCGAAGCCGCGTGAGTGGGTGGAAGCCCTAAACTTGAAGGAGAGATTACGGTTATTGTCAGTTGGAAACGGGATCGGATTGGTGGTCCAGCGATTGGGTATAGAGCGGGTAAGGAGGAAACAACGTCGGCGGGGATCGTTAGACAAGTTTTTAAAGAAGATTGGCTGCTGAAGCGATTCAACCGAAAGCATTTTGATACCTCCACAACGATGCTCAACTGCTGAAGATAATGACGAAGGTATGTGTAGGTATTAACAAGGCAGACAGAGATGCAGAGATATGCGGCGTGGTTGTGGCTATGCGTGTCGAGCTGTGTCTCTGCAGTTTGGGGTTTGGACCTAGCCAGTGAGGGAAGATGAAGCTCGTAGCTTCTTGCCCATAGTTTATAACAATCCCTACCATCCAAATCGAAAAAGAGTTTTCTGCTTCCTATTACGGTTTTTTTGTGTCCCAAAAATGACATGGTAAATTTTGAAAAATAGTTAAACTATACTTTTCATTTCAACTATGTTAAATTATCTCATACTCCGTATAAATTTAGTAAGTCAATAGTGGTGTAAATATGAGTTGAGAATTGAATTTGAATTGAGTTTTTCATAATCCAAATTCATTTGTAATAAAATAACTCAATCTAAATTCAAAACAATTCAACCCAACCCAAATTCAAAATTATTAATTTGGGTTGAATTTGGGTCAACCCATTTATTTTAATTAATAATGAAATAAAAAATTAAAAAAAATAAAAATATTTTTATTTTTTTTAATTTTTTTAATTTTTAATTTTTTTAATTTTTAATTTTTTTTAATTTTTAATATTTAATTTTAATTTTAATTTTTTTATATATTTGTAATTCGGATTGTGTTTTACAATTTGGATCAACCCGAATTCAATTTGTCTAACTCAATGACTAACCCAACTCAAAAAGTACAACCAAAAACTCAACTCAAATAAAATAATTTAATCCGAATTCATTTTAATTGAATTTATTTGGGTTGGGTTTCGGATGACCCGAAACTCTGACACCCTAACCGTCATAGCATAACTCATATTTCTGATTTTACTTGCTTAAGTCGCTGTAATGTCTGATAATGATGATTTGCCCGCAAAAAAATAGACATGATATCTAATCATAGGAAATATCAACTCTATAAAAAATAGTCGCTATATATTACGATGAAAATACAGAGTATGAAACCTAATAATAATAAACAAAACTAGAATACTTTTAATTAGTATGTACCAAGCCTCCAAAAAAATTCCTCGAGATTGAATTCATCTATCTGGTCATAATATTTGGCAGCCAATGTGGTTGCCTATTTTGTCCATATTTGATTCATCATAATTGTTCATGTTGTTTCTGTTCATTTGGTCTCTAACCTCAGTGGTTCTCTTCTCCGGCCATGAACCCTAATCCCAACTGCATATCAAAAAGCATAAGAGATATCATGCATCTACCATGTCCAGGATGGCACTGGTTAGCATGTTGCTACCGCCATTCCAAATCCAAAGAAAGCTGAAGCAAACACTGCATGAGACGTGAGAGTCCAGTCCTCCAAGAACCTAAGAGTGTGATTCTGACTTTGCCACACTGACGGTTTATATAGACGAACGTATCTCTTTTCAAATGGGATAGAAGACGTTGAATATCTGATTATTTGAATGTGGATTTTCTAATGCTCCACCACACAGTGTTAATATTTCTGTAGATTAATTGAATCCACATTTAAAATTGATTGACAATGAGTGGTGGAGTCCAACTATATATTAGACACATGTGAGCTTAACTTGGGCGATATGAGACTTTAAGTCCATATATGGACAACACTCCCTCAGTTGCGAGGGCTTATGCTAATCTCGACAAGTGAGATCTCGTGCGGATCTAGTTAACCATCTCGAACATGTTCTAAGTGTTGTGCGGAAGCGTGTAGTATGACAAGTAAATTATTAAACCGCTAATTGCAATGAATAATTCCCAATAAAGATTGGGGACACACCGTTCTATTTCAGAATATCCAATCTCCTAAACAGAACTACTATTCAGATTATCCACAAGTATTCATACACAGGATATTCCTATGCAATTAAAAGCACAATAACCATTACAATTATACTATTAAAAAGAAAGCTACTAAAATAATAAAAGGACAAGAACACCAAATGTTTACGAGGTTCAGCCAAAATGGACTACATCCTCGGACACAAACATAAAATTTATATTTCACTTAAGAATTACAAAGAGGGAGAAAGAAAATCCTTTAGCTTACTAGAAGATTGTAGCTAAGGATTGATGCATTTTGAAATGAGGAATGTGAACTCCTTTTATGTGGGCTTAGAGGAGCATTGTACTCACTCCCCAACGATGTGGGATAGGAGCCAAATCTAACATTACGAGTGCAACCAAAACCTACTCTGATATCATGAAGAAATTTCAAGGGCAAACCTGCCAGAATCAGATCGGAAGATTTACGGAATCTGGAGAAGTGTAAAAAGAAAAGTAGTCAATGTAGTGTTAACTCATTATTCATCAAAAAATGTATTATAGAAGGCTTGTATATGCTCCAAAAATAAAACCCTCATGTTACAAAAATCACAAATAAAGCCCAAACTAAATACAACTGATCCCCTCATGTCCTTATAGGAGCATTCACTCCCCAATGATGTGGGATAGGAGCCAAATCTAACATTACGAGTGTGGCCAAAATCTACTCTAATATCATGAAGAAATTTCAAGGGCAAACCTGCCGGAATCTGATTGGAAGATTTACGGAATCTGGAGAAGTGGAAAAAGAAAAGTAGCCAACGTAGTGTTTACTCATTATTCATCAAAAAATGTATTATACAAGGCTTGTATATGCTCCAAAAATAAAACCATCATGTTACATAAATCACAAATAGAGCACAAACTAAGTACAACTGATCCCCTCATGTCCTTAATTTAATCCCCAATGATGTGGGGTAGGAGCCAAATCTAACATTACTAGTGCGGTCAAAACCCACTCTGATATCATGAAGAAATTTCAAGGGCAAACCTGCCGGAATCAGATCGGAAAATTTATGGAATCTGGAGAAGTGGAAAAAGAAAAGTAGCCAACGTAGTGTTTACTCATTATTCATCAAAAAATGTATTATAGAAGGCTTGTATATGCTCCAAAAATAAAACCCTCATGTTACAAAAATCACAAATAATGCCCAAACTAAATACAACTGATCCCCTCATGTCCTTAAAGGAGCATTCACTCCCCAATGATGTGGGATAGGCCAAATCTAACATTACGAGTGTGGCCAAAACCTACTCTGATATCATGAAGAATTTCAAGGGCAAACCTGTCGGAATCAGATTGGAAGATTTACTGAATCTGGAGAAGTAGAAAAAGAAAAGTAGCCAACGTAGTGTTTACTCATTATTCATCAAAAAATGTATTATAGAAGGCTTGTATATGCTCTAAAAATAAAACCCTCATGTTACAGAAATCACAAATAGAGCACAAACTAAATACAACTGATCCCCTCATGTCCTTAATTTCATCCCCAACGATGTGGGATAGGAGCCAAATCTAACATTATGAGTGCGGCCAAAACATACTCTGATATCATGAAGAAATTTCAAGGGCAAACCTGCCAGAATCAGATCGGAAGATTTACGGAATCTGGAGAAATGGAAAAAGAAAAGTAGCCTACGTAGTGTTTACTCATTATTCATAAAAAAATGTATTATACAAGGCTTGTATATGCTCCAAAAATAAAACCCTCATGTTATAGAAATCACAAATAGAACCCAAACTAAATATAACTGATCCCCTCATGTCCTTAACTGGATGCATAGATAAGGATATATGGCGAGGTTCTATAAATCGAGAAGTAACATGTTGACGAACAAGATGACCATATATGGACAACAACTTCAGGTTTAGGTTTGCTGTGGTCATGTACAGACTTCCTTGCCCTTCATTATGATTAAATGGTAAGACTTTAGTGAAAAGGTCAGCTGGCTGCACAGACGAGGATATATCATATATGGCGAGGTTTTATAAATTGAGAAGTAGTATGTTGAACTTCAGGTTTAGGTTTGCTGTGCTCCTTGCCCTTCATAGTGCACAACATGCACGAACTGATGTTGATGGAGAGTTCCTCCCAAATATATTCACCATCTCAAAAGTAAAAGCAGGATCTAAGAAAAAAATAGGGATAAAATTTAAAAGGGCCCTGAACTATCATCACTTATCGAATTGCCGTCCGAACTATCACGATTTCTAAAACGGGTGCGCCGAAAACGAAATCAGACTCATTTTCTAAAATAAAATTTATCATTATATTTCTAAACAAATATTATTATAATACTTAGATTTGTGTGCGAAATTACGTCGTTTGGTTATCAAAATAAATAATATCATTTTGGGCACATAAAGAAAATGACGTCTTTTCATACTCAATCATCCATAATTCTCAACAAATTTCATAAGATAAATTATATTTAAGAAATCAAACAAACCGATCTTAAGCATCATCCGAAATCAGACCAATTTTTTATCACACATTTTTTGGAAATCGTGATAGTTCGGATCACAATTGGATAAGCGGTGATAGTTCAGAACCCTTTTGGATTTTTTCCCAAAAAAGTAAATATTTGAGGAACAAGGCAATACGATGAACAGATAAATGCAGAATAGTTCGATATTAAGTCAAGAATGGAAGACATATTCAGTAACACGCTTACAATACATGAAAAAAATAATTCTAAAAGCACGTTAAAAAAAGAGTAATCCTTGCAGAACTTGAGAAGTCCTAACCTAATCGAAGTAGCTATACATGTTGTATAACACCCTTTATATCTCGATTTTTTTTCAAACGGTCCTTTCTACAAGATTTTGTATCCTTTCTACCCTCCCTTTTATTTTAATTATCGTTCTACCCCACTGAACAAGAACCGCAGTTTGAAGTCGACTCTTTCCTATACAAAATTGTAGTACTCAACCGGTTCTTGACACCGTGTCCATCTCCTCGCTGATTAGGCGTCTAACTTGGCTATATCCAACAAAACCGCGACTCCAAACTGGCTCATTAAGAAGAAAACCGCAGTTTCAAACCGGTGGTTTTGTTTAAAAAACCGCACTCTCATACTGCGGTTTTCTTCTTCTTGCGCCGGTTTGGAGTCGCGGTTTGCTGCGAAGAAGATCCGCCAGTTGGGTTTAATGAAACGCAGTGTCTGGTGCGAAGTAAACCACACTTGGAGACCGCGGTTTTAGGCGATACAGATCCGCCAGTTCGTTTCCTTGTTCAGTCAGCCACCCACTGCGGTTTTGTCTCCTCCTCGAGCCGCCAGCCGTCTCCCCTCTCTCCTCCGTCGATCCTCTGCGTCTCAGGTGAATCTCGTCATATATGTGTTTTTGAATGCAACTCGTTATATTTCAATGACTTTATTGATTTCAATTGTACCAATTTAGGGATTTAGGGTTTCCACAATTAGGGATTTAGGGTTTGATTGAGTTAGGGGAGTACTGATATACCACTCGCTCTGTTTTGATTCTTGTTTGCTATTTTTTCTAGAAATTCCTTTGTTGGTTCTCTGTATGAAGTATTTGAACGATCCTTAAGAATTATGATGTGATGAAGGCTTAATTAAATCATCTTGTTTGATGGTTTAATTGTTTAGAATGAGGGCCAGAACTTTGAGATATGATGGTGCTGTTATGAGTACGCTAGAGACAATTGACAATGAGATACTTCATGAATATGATAGTGATGATTTGAATGTGTTGGAAGAAGAAAGTGTTGATGCTGAGGTCTTGGCTACTAAATTGTTTGGGAGCGATCGGTTTAATAGGGTTGATGATAATGATGGTGACGATGGTATCGTTAATGAGCATACTGAATCTCAACGTGGTTTAATGGTGGAAGAACCATATAATGTTGAAGATATTGGCGAAAGGCAACGATTGTTTTATGATTATCCAGCTTTCAACGATATTTCAGAATGGTGTGTTGGGGTAGACGAACGGTTGGGACATGGTGGTCCAGAAGAAACACATGATCTATTCGAAGGTCAACGTTTTGTTACGAAGGATGCAGTGATACATGCATGTCAAGCATATCCCATTCGAAACCGAGTTGAGTATCGAGTAGACAAGTCCGAGCCCTGTTTACTTAACTTGAAATGTCGGCTCGATGGGGAAGAAGGGGGGAAGTGTAAATGGCACTTTCGTGCTGTAAAGAAGAAGAAATCTTACATGTTTGAGGTAACTATTTTTGATGAACCGCACACGTGTGAAGTGCAAATTATTCCTAGTGACAACGTGCATTTAAATAAGAATTCCACTGGGTGGGAGATGAAAGATCATATTGAGGAAAAGCTTCGGATTACCCCATGACGCATTAGGAAGGACATGAAACTCAAGTATGGGTTTGAAGTTTCATACTTGAAGGTCTGGAAGGGTAAACAGAAGGCGATGGAGTTTTATTTGGGGACTGGGTGAAGTCATTTGAAATGTTGCCTGCGTACATGGATGTCCTTTGTCAAAAAAATCCCGGGATATGTGTCTTTTGGAACAGAAGGCAAGTTGATGAGAACAAAGTATATGTGGACAAGGTATTTTGGTCTTTTGCACCTGTCATTGAAGCTTTCAAAGCATGTCGTCCGGTTCTTTCAGTAGATGGCACCCACCTGTATGGGAAATATAAAGGGACGTTGCTTGTGGGTGTGACTTTGGATGCTAATAATCACGTTCTCCCCATTGCATTTGCATAAGTCGAAAGTGAAAACAATGATAGTTGGGGATGGTTTATGAGTTGCATTCGTGCCGACGTGACTTGACATGACGGATTATGTGTTCTATCAGATAGGCATAATGGCATCTTGAATGCTATGATGATGCCAGACTGGTCCCCTCCCAAGGCATATCATCATTTCTATGTTAGACATTTTGCAAGTAACTTCATGACACGGGTTAGGAGCACAGAGAAGAAGAAATTTCTGTCTAAAATTGTGTATGAACCCTAGCAGAAGATATTTGATAAAAAGTTTAAAGACTTATTGGAGATAGTGAAGAGTGATAAAGATACATTCACTTGGTTACGTGACACCCTTGCAGAGAAGTGGACATTGGCTTATGACAGTGGTGGAAGGCGGTGGGGGTCCATGACCACTAATGCAAGTGAGGTATTTAATGGGGTTTTGAAAGGTGGGAGAGATCTACCCATTACTGCTTTAGTGCATTATACCTTCAAGCAAACAAGTGACTACTTTGTTTCTAGAAGGGTACAGTATCGTGATCACACCAAGAGTTACTCGCCTATTATTGAGAAGATTATTGATGAAATGATCGATCCAACAATGACGCAAGAGGTTACATTGTTTAACAGAGAAGATGTTGAAGCTTCAGTGCGAATTCATGGGACTAACTTGAAGTATGAGGTTAATTTGACTAGGCAGACTTGTTCTTGCGGTAGGTGGCAGACTCTGTATTACCCTTGTACTCACATTATTGCGGTGGGAGCCAAAGTTCATTTTTCAAAATATTACGGTACTACTGATGAGTACAAGATGACAGATTATTTCAAGACTTGGGGTCCAGTCTTCCATCCTATACCAGATGTTGCGGTTTGGGATGTCCAACCTCATCCCTTGCACATCCCAAACCCACACTTTATTCGCCCACCGAGAAGAGGTCGTATGTGTTCAAAGAGAAGGCCTATGGAGATGGATGGTGTTGGAAATGGGAGAGCAACATCCAGCACTTCAATTCGTGGAAAGAAGAAGGTTTGTGGATTATGCAAAGAGCATGGGCATAATCGTATTGATTGCTAAACCAAAATCATTGATGTTATCCTTTTTTTTTTTTGGAAACAACTCAGGCATTTTGGTTGATATTCTTATTTGTATGCGCACACTCTGAAGTTTATTTTTTGTAATGAAATATCTTCTGATTTTGTTTCAATTACATGTTGATGTTATGTTTTAATTAATTGATGTTGTTAAGGTTTTATTAACTGTTGATGTCATGTTTTACAGTGTAACTTGTTCGTCTCCTCCGTAGATATGGTTCGTACCCGAGGTGCTAGGTCTGGTGCCATTGCAAGCGCGGGGCCTTCAAGAGGACATGGTCTTGGAAAGGCTCCACAACGGACAGACGTGCAGGATTTGACAGCGGTTGATCATCCAGGCTCCATAGACCCATCAGTATTATATGCACAAGACAAACATCGATCATCTTTGATTTCGGAGGGACAGGTGCATTACATTTGTTATTGACTTATCTTGTTAGTAAATTATTATTTTTTATGGAGCTGATATTTATTTATCTACCTACACGTAGGTTGACCTACTACATGAGGTGCGACATCATCGGATGTGGAGTTGGATCCTAGATTGGCACCATACGTTGCGAGTGCCGATTTTTTTGCGTGGTCGAGAGCTCATAACATGCAGATTGATTGGCCTTTAATTACTGCTTTGATAGAGAGATGGAGGTCAGACACTCACACCTTCCATTTTTGCGAGGGTGAAATGACAGTTACACTTTAAGACGTTAATCTTCTGATAGGGCTTCCCATCGACGACCACCCTATCACGGGAAATGAACAAAATTATGATTGGTCTGCCGTGTGCATGGAATTACTAGGACGGGACCCTGAGCGTGGACGCTCCCCATTTGTTGTGCACATGTCATGGTTCGCGTGGGAGATGAGGACCCCACCAGAAGATGCAGATGAGGTGACTTTGACTCAATATGCACGGGCTTACATCTTGTGCATGTTGACCTCTTCTCTATTCACTGACACATCTGGTAATGATGTCAGTCTACATTATTTGCCTTGTTGCACGACTTCAATGTTATACACACATACAGCTGGGGGAGTGGTGTCCTGGCATATCTGTATAGGCAATTGTGTTCGGCTTGTGTAGGAAAACATAAGCAAGTGGACGGAGCTGTCCTTCTTCTACAGTTCTGGTCATGGGAACGAATGGCTATAGGGCGCCCGCATCAGATTAGTGCTCCTGTACTAGATGCTTTCGATAATGTGGAGGATGATATGATGAGGCCATCTATTACTTATGGGTATGTCATCATAATATTTTTCATAAATTACATTATCAACTTCAATCCACATATGATCTAATTTCATTATGATGCAGGAAGTGGGGTGGAACCAGGATATACGCGCAGACGCCAAGATAAGTTCTGATTTACTACCATGACCAGCTTGACCGTCAGGGTCCCAGAGACTTAAGTTGGACTCCATATAGAGCAGAGAGGTTTGAGGGTATTAACCCTCTTTGTTTGGCTGGGAGACCCATTTGGAGTGCGGAGGTTCCCATTATATGTTTTAATGTGGTGGAGTGGCACTACTCATCACGGGTGCTGCGCCAGTTCGGCTATTTTCCTTCGATACCAGACCTACCACGTCAGGGTCATCTTGAGCTGCATAAGGTGACACGACGTAAGGGTAAGCTGGATTGGTCAGCCGAACATGCAAAATGGATTGAGCTATGGAACCAGAGGCAGACATTCGTGATATTTGGTTCCACAGAGTTTACACCAGTTCATTACCGGGAGTACAATGATTGGTATGAGCGCATCACCCGGCGTCTTATACAGCCACTCACATTTCAGATGACCTCTTATCAACCGATAGCACCAGAGCGTACACTACTTCGTTCATGTAAAGTGGCATCTGAAATCTTCCGAATTGAAACTAGTGCTAGGGCGAAGCGTATTGCGCACGACCTATAACACTCATGTAGAAGCTCATTGCACGATTTGAATGAGAGTGCGATATTGCAGATTGATCATTCGGAGATTTATTTGCCACTAGGTAAACATGAATTATATTGTTGGTGTTTAGAAATGTTAAATTAACTCACTAAAAAGTTTTTCTTATTTGATTACAGAAACACCGCCATCATCAGGTAGCAGTGCGTCTGATGGACGCAATGAAGATGATCATCCATTACAACAGTCGGAAGCTGAAGGAGGTCATGTACCTAATGTTAACATAGCTGGACCATCACAGGTTAGCCAGGTCACTCAAGCTTAAATTCCAGTTAGAAGATCAAAGTGCTCAAGAAGGAGTCCTAATGCATACACTCCAGATCCCCGTTGATGTGTGTCTTGTTTTATGAATGTCACAGATGTTGCAAATTTGTAACTCTATTTTACTTGTTCGGAATTTCTCACTATCGATGTCATGAGATTTATTCATGTCATAACATAAGTTATTGTGTTGAAGCATGTGACAAGTTTTTTTATCGTTTGATTTAGTTATGCAAATGGTTTTGTCTCACCAATGAGATCTGGATGTAATGAAAATCGCAGTATGAAACTGGCGGATTTTCTTCGGACAAAACCGCGACTTCAAACTGGTGCATTAATCATTAAACCGCAATATGAAACTGGCGGATCTTCTTAAGAGCAAACCGCGACTCCAAACTGGCGCATGAAGAAGAAAACCGCAGTATGAGAGTGCGTTTTTTTTTTTAAACAAAACCACCGGTTTGAAACCGCGGTTTTTTTCTTAATGAGCCAGTTTGGAGTCGCGGTTTCATTGGATATAGCCAGGTTGGACGCCTAATCAGCGAGGAGATGGACATGGTGTCATGAACTGGTTGAGTACAACGGTTTTGTATAGGAAAGAGCCGGCTTCAAACTGCGGTTTTTGCTAAGTAGGGTAGAACGATAATTAAAATAAAAGGGAGGGTAGAAAGGATTCAAAAACTTGTAGAAAGGGCAGTTTGAAAAAAAAATCCTTTATCTCGTATATGAATTAGATTTCTAAAAGGCACTACTCTGACGTTTGTTTATCATATTCTGCTAAAGGAGTAATTATACACATATATT
>NQLW01000750.1:17910-34891 GCA_002312845.1 Kalanchoe fedtschenkoi
GGTATATTATATGCGTGCGCATGATCCGCCGGATGTTAGAAGGTCCTACAATGATAACTCCGTCTAACCTATAATAATAGTCAGAAATTTATGTGTCCAATAAAGGAGGAAGTCATCAAGGCCGGCCCTAATCAGGTACAACTGGAGTGGTCACATCGGACTTCCAATTTTTTCAGACCTCCAGCTCAAAGCAGCCAGCCAATGGAGGCCTCCAACCAGATGCCCCAAGCTAGAAAAGCCCCCAGGTAAGGCCTCATGAGAGATGCCTCAAAATGAGATCTTTCGCAAGAGCAGCCATTAAGTTGAAGGTTGGACTCAAGTTTAACCTACACTTCCAATGCATAAATAGGAGAAGCATCCGTTGCGAACACTTAAAATATGAATAATTTGTGAATGATTCTTTCCAATCATTTATTTTCTTTTTAAATTTATTTATTATGCTTTATTAAATATCAGAGATTCATTTTAATTAATGATGCAAATTATTATAATAGGTAAAAATGAATCTTTGAATTATTAGATTTCATTTTATCACTCTCGTTCAGTTTTTCTACGAAAAAGATTTGCTAAATTTTTTCTATCATTGTTCACTGTCACATATTATACGATGTACATCATGAAATAAATTTTTACTATTTTAGTTCCATAATTTAATGTAAAGTCTTTTGTCTCTATTTTAATTTTATTCATGATTTCTCTTGTGCACACAACGAATTATGCGTGTGCAATGAAAATTTGTAGAAATTCAAAGTTGTTCAAAAAATGATGAATTCTTATAAAACACAAATTATTAAAATCTATAAAAAAATTACACTTTCAATAAAGCTATGAAAGTATATATGTTCACCATCAAATAAAACTAAAGACTAAAACATTACATATTCACTACCGAAAAAAACACATGTTTATTGTCATAAAAAATTACATATTCACTCTGAAGCACGTCACCCTTCTTCGGTTAGATGTTCACTGCGAAAATTAAAAAGTGGTATGTTCACTGTCAAAATAATGTTCACTATCATAAGAATGTTCACTCTATATCAAATTCTACATATTCAGAAAAATATTCACTATCTCAAAATCCTTTATCAATCTAGAAAGCTCAAACCAATCGAAAACATAAAAAATAAAAATGTGTTCATTAAACATAGTCAAAAAATTCACCAAATCTCGGTTGGTTACAGATCATGACTACATGATGGTTACCAATGACTGTGAAATCATACCCCAAAATTCAAAAAAACCAAACTAATAAAATTATGTTCACTGTCAATCAAACGTTCACTCCCATTGTCGCAGGTGCTACCAATGACTATGAAATGTATTGGAAATTAGTTCACTGGACAACAACTAATGCAAATGGCGAAACTAATTTACCTCTTGTATCAATTGAACACAGAAAACCTGCAGAGGACACATGTCCTTGCTGATTGTTACTTATCTTGCCATCCCAAGCTAATTCACCACCAAATTAGTCAAAGCCTCCCTGTAACATCTTCGAGAATAATTAGCAATGGAGCTAAAATCGAACTGACTTGTTAAGAATATAATTAGTAAAGTTATTAAACCATTAAACCAAAATGGAACTAACTTATTAATAATAATGAGGTCAGAAAAACCAACATCTACACACAAAGGAATTCTAAACTTACCCATTTCACAGATGTGGACAATAGAGAGGAGTCTAGTTTTCATCAACAATGTTACATAACATCCAAAGAGACAAGCCTATGTGGAGACAAGGAGAAGAAACAAAAACACTTACCCGTATGATAGGAAAGGGTTTCTGTGAATTCCAGTCGCCTTCACGCCGGAGTCTCACCGGAGAAGCGAAGAAGACGACGGAACTGAAGAAAAATTTGTTGTAACAAATTGTAACCGCAACTTTATTGAATTACAGTTCTGCTATTTATACAAAAAGCCCGCCTTACAATTCCTAACTTTAACATTTAACACATGTAACCCTTTAAATAATTACAATCGAGTCCCTGTATATTCCATTAGTTTCCTTCCAAAGAGATTTACATATGCATTATATCCGAGAGCCGCCAATCGCCGATGACTGCCCATTCCAATACATTTACATGGCCGACGATTATGAACGGATCAGGTCAACAAGTTTATACCTCGCCCTGACCGGATTTGATGATGGGATTTCGACGCCGGACTAACACGTGTCACAATAGGCGCAGCCAGAGATGATAAGGGGTTGCTTGGCGGAGCAGTCTGGACGCGGCGTTCTCATCTGGCAGGCGAGACTTCTCCCCATCTCCTTTCCGATTCATCCATCTCCAACAGAACGATTCGAGAGGTTTTTGATGGGTACGAAATTGATTTATTATTCAGTGAATTTAAAGGAGGGTTGTATGGCATGTTAAAAGATTGGACAAGGAAATAACTAGGCAAGTTAATTGAGTTAGAGTGATCTGCGTTTTAAATTAGATGGAGAGATTAATAGGATATATGCATCACTAAAAAAAATAAACAAAACATAATAAATAAAGTTAAAATAAGGAACTACATAATTAAAATACAGTCGTTTCATATACATAGTGATTGGTCCAGAACCGTTCACAATTTATCCTCAACTTAAGTGTTCACAACTAATCCAACCTCTCTCTCTTTCTCTATATATAGTGGGGTTCCATTGGGAACTCTACTGTTTGGTGAGAATTGAGAACTCAATCTGATTATTGGCTGAGACGATCTAATGGTTGGGAATGGTGAACAGGTGGCGTGTGTTGGGGGTTGGGGAGGACGACATGTCGTGTGTTGGGGGCAAAATGGGGAGAGTAAAGTATAATCTCACTTCCCTCATACACACTCAAGCCCACCTAAAGACAATCTTGTCTCACTAACAAATCATTTCTCTCTCCCCAAATTCATTTCTCTCTCTCCTCCGATTTCTACCCCATCTCTGACCAGATTTCAACTTCATCTTCGTCCTTCTTTTTGTTCTTCATTTCTGGGTTTTCTGGGTTTAGGATATTTTATATGTTGTGTTTTTTATGTGTTTTAAATATGGGTGTTATGTGTTTTGTGTGTTTTATTTTTTATGTATTTTAAATCTGTTGTAAATATGAATTTTTTGGGTTTTTTGTTCGGTATATCTGGGTGTTTTGTGTGTTGTGTTGTATAGGTTTGGGTTACATGGGTTTGTGTGTTTTGTGGATTTGTGGATATACTAGGTTTTTGGGTATACTTTTTGAAATATTCTTTTTTGTTCTTCAATTCTGGGTTTTCCAGGTTTAGGACGTTCTGTGTGTTGTGTGTTTTTTATGTGTTTTATATCTGGTTGTTATGTTTTATTATGTGTTTTAAATATATTGTAAATCTGGGTTTTTTAGGGTTTTTTATTCAGTAAATTTGGATCTTTTGGGTGTTGTGTTTTATGTTTATGCTCAGTACACCTTTTAAAGAAATAAGTAAGATGTGCTTTGTCATCGTATCTTGTACTTTCTCGTGACCTAGTACGTTGTGCTTTGTGTTTTGTTGTGCTTTAAAAATTTAAAGAAACCTCATAAATGATAAAACACAAAGTCAAAACAAAAAGTACAAGACACACACCCAGGTTTGAACCTATAAAAGTATAATATCACACGTCAGAACTCAAAGAACGTAACAAAACACATCACACAGCAAAATAGAAGAAATACAAGACACAAAACACAAAGACACAAAAACACACAACACAGACAAAAAACACGAAAAGCTAAAAACACAAGAAACGTACACTCTCAAATCCATCCAAAGACAATCCTCTCTCTCTCCAACAAACTCATTTCTCTCTCTCCAAACCCATTTCACTTTCAACCAAACTCATTTCTCCCTCTTCAAACCTATTTTTTTATCTTCAAATGTGTGTTTGTGTTGTGTTTTGTTGTTTTTAGTGTTGTTTCTCTATTTTAAATTTTGTGTTTTGTATTTTTTGTTTTGTTTTTTGTTCGATATGGGGATTGAATACTAGACATATGTTGAATAAGAGTTTTAGGATTTTCTAATTCAGATTTAGTATTTTGTGTTTTGTATTTTGTGTTTTGTGCTTTGTATCTTTTCATTTATATATCAGACTTTTGGGGTTTTCTAGTTCAAATTTAGTACTTTGTGTTTTGTGATTTGTGCTTTGTGCTTGTACCTTTGCATTTATATATTGAATTTTACGTGACTTCATTTACATATGATTTGACACATTTCTCTCAACACACAAAACACAAAAACAAGAAAACACAAGATACGGACACAAAACACAAAAACAAGACACAAAATAAAAACACACAAAACAAAAACACACAAAACACAAAACACGGACAAAAACACACGAAAAACTTTGTATTTTGTGCTTTGTGCTTTGTGCATTGTACATTTTTCATTTATATATCAGAGTTTTGGGGTTTTCTAGTTCAGATTTAGTACTTTGTGTTTTGTGCTTTGTACCTTTTCATTTAGATATTGAATTTTACTTGACTTCATTTATATATGACTTGACACATTTCTCTCAACACATAAAACACAAACATAAGTAAACACAAGATACGAACACAAAACAAAAGACACAAAGAAACACAAGACACAAAATAAAAACACACAACACGGACAAAAACACACGACAAACTAAAAACACAAGAAACATCACACAACACAAACGTAATAAAATACAAAAACTTAAAAATACGAGACACAAAACACAAACTTGAAAACCAGATTTGAAACACAAAAGTTCTAAAACTTTGCAATCAACCAACAAAATCTAAAAATTCTAAAAAACACAACAGAAAACCCAAAAATTAAGAAAACACAACACACAAAATTCAGTTTACCAACCCAAAAAACCCATATTTAAAAATCCCAAAAAACCTAGAAAACACAACACACAAAACTCAGAAACCCAGAAAACACAACACACAAAACTCAGTATACCCACAAACCCAGATATACTGCACAAAAAAACTCAGAAAACCAAGAAAACACAACACACACAACCCAAAAACCCAGAAAACACGACACACAACCTAGAAACGCAGAAAACCGAGAAAATACAACACACAACCCAGAAACTAAAAAAATCCAAAAAACACAACTCACAAAATCCAGTATACCCACAAACTCAAAAAAATACAACAACAATACATAAGAGAAAGTTTGAAGTTCTAGTGTTTCAATGGATATGAGTTTCATGAGTTTTGGGAGATGATACGAGAGTGAGTGAGTGGAAATGGGGTTGATGAATTTTGAGAGAGAAAGTTGAATGGCTTCCACTCACTCTCTTTCTCACATGGAAATTTTTTTGCCCACAATACCCCTCAACTCACTTTTCTAGCAAAAAGTAAGATCTGATCACCACCGTTGGATTGAAACAATCCTAAGGCCAACATCTGGTTCTTAGTTCTCGCCTCAAAATGGGATTCTCAACGGAACCTCAATATAAATATATATATACGGACGAAATCGGATGGGAACCCATGGATGTGGTATGCGCTACGAACCACTACCATCGCCGTCCAATGCATCACGTGAAGGGTGGCGATTAAGGGGCCAAGGGAGACGACACGTGTCCGAGCTTTGTGATGTATTATACATTATAGTACATAGAAGGGCAATTTAGACATGAAAAATCAGACCACGTGCCCCATTACACTCTTTTTTACCATCCAGCGGATGACACATGTCTCACTATTTATTTTTTATCTCACTCACAAACATTCTAGCCAATTAGGATGTGTCACGTGCCCCACTATCTTCTTCTTTCAGTCAATCAGGATGCGCCACCCTGTTATACTCTCCCTCTCTCTTGCATTAAATCTATTTCTTCTAATTTTAGTTTTTAAAAATAATTTATCTATTTAAATTGATATATTTTCACAAATTAAAAATCAAAATTATTTTAAAAAATTATAAGATTTAATTTAAGATCCATTTTGACTATTTTTTTCACATTTCAATAATTTTTTATTTAAAGTATATAGATTGAAACCCGCAAAGTACATGGTTATCTACTTTCATAGTTCATTTAATGTGCAAAAGTCCATTTTCAAGATCAAAGTACATCGGATGTGCAATAATTGAGTCGATGAACTATGAATTTTCAATCAATGTACTTTTTTGAAATGTATCAAAAACCTATTCAATATGGATCTTGAATTAAAACTTAAAATATTTTACATTTAACTATGAAATTAGTTTTTTTCAAAAATTTATGTTTAATTAAATAAATTGAGTTGAGTCAAGTTGAAATAAAGATAAACAGGAAAGAGAGCTCGCGCTGAGGTGTCAAGTCTGCAGTGTGACACGTGTCCATGCAGCTGCAAGGTGTAAATACATGTTTTTCCTGGCCACTTATTTAGGCTAAATCTAAATATATATAGGGAAGGGATCCGATGTAAATACATGTTTCGTTGTAAATAGTGGAAAATTCCTGACCACTTATTTAGGCTAAATCTAAATGTGAGTTAATCATGTTTTTCAAATTTTGAGACATTTCAAATGTAATAGATAAAAACAAAATAATAAAAATAATAAATTAAAAAATATAAAGAATTTAAAAACAATTAAAGAAATAAAATAAAATATAAAAATGATGAAAAATTGGTTCACAGGTCATTTACTGCTTGGATTTGTTCGCTGGTTTCTTTTCACCAAAATGATGGTGATTTTTTGATTCACTATGTTGAGTAGATAGTTCACCAAACAAATCTTTATTACATAGACCATAAATCAAAGACCAAATTCATTCCATATCACCAAAGCTAGATAGACCTAACATAAAACGCTATCCCACCATGCCCCACCATACAAACCACACATATGGAATTCACTACATTAGTATAACATATAAAATTCACTATCGACAGTTCACTACCATGGTGAACAGGCAGTTCACCAGTATAGAATTACATAAATTAGTCGATCAACATAATATAAATTAAACGACTATGTCATCAATCACCATAATGACAATGTAGTACATACATAAGCTGTGAATTATAACTGAAAGCTTGTCGTTTAGATCTTGAGGCTTGGCGGAAGAATATCAAAATAAACTTCCATGAACCTCCACACCTTTGCTTAAAAGGATATTCAAACTTTCCATGATTCTTGTCTTCTTTGCCACTCCACTAAGGATTGAAAATCAACATAGATAAATCATGCAAGCCTCCATTGACAGATGCAACCGCCTTTTGGTTGGCCCTGAATATGGTGAACAGACAGTTCACCAATACAAAATTTACATAAATTCATCAATTAACATAATATAAACTAAATAATCATGTCATTTATCCACCGAGATAGTATACTCATACAGCTAGTTCACCATCATGGTGAACAAACAATTCACAAACATTAAAAATGGGCTCATCATGATGAACAATCATGAATTCACCGCATCAATATAACATATAAATCACATATCTGGAATTGAATCAAACCAATTTAAACATAAAGCTCTTGCACCTAAAAATCAGATCTTGTGAATAAACTGTTTACCATACTAAAAATCCAAGCATATTGTACAAGTGAAATGCTTCATTTAGGTCCATTTTAAAAAAGTGAAATGATCATGACAGAATAGTGGAGACATTAGTGGAGACCAAAAGTGGCCACAACTGAGGCACACTCTTCACGTGGAAAGAAAGAAAATTAAGACAACTAAAATTATTTTCTAATACTTTAAAATTTGTATATTCTAAAATTAAAGGATTATACCAGTTATACATCAATGTGTTAACAATGCAATGCACTAAATTCTACCACACATACATTCATGTTTATCATGCATTGGCACTAAGACCACATAAACTTCAATTCGGCCACAACATGGGTCCAACATTTGACAACATAAATGCAGATTTCTGAGCCACCACATGAGCTCAGTATTTGATCATTGATTCGTACTCCATCTGATGATTGTGATTTTTTGTTCTATTTTTTAAAAGATAATAAACCATTATTTATTGTTGTTAAATTTGTTGTATGATTTTCTCCATTAAATAAGGAATCAAACGTCTGATTTTTTCTCTTTCTCCTGTTAGATTTGCTGCATGTTTTTTCTCTTTGTTCTATTTTTACGATTAATTTCTTTGACTTAGCATTTTTTTATCATTTTTAATACACATAAGACCTTTTATGTATTTTGGTGCATAATTCCATCATTGGTGCACAATTTAATCTATACGCACTGGTAAATAATTCAATGATGCACAATTCCATCACTGGTGCATAATTCAATCTATATGCAATGGTAAACAATTCAATGGTGCACAATTCAAATCATCGGTACACAATTTGATTTATATATTCTTTATGGTTATATTTGATAAAATATTCACTCAATATGATTTCATGGTGAATTATTTCCAAATTTGATATAATGCACTGTTCGTTTGATGCTTAAAAAAATATGCGCCAAATTCATAAGTGCGCCATTGAAAAAATCAACAAATATTGATGTGCACCATTAAATCTAGAAACTTATGCACCTAAAAATAAAGATTGGAGATCTGTCTTAGATCCTCCACAATTGCTGCTTGTAGGGATTATAAGCTTCATCGTTATTCAAATGAGGAAAATGCAGTGGAATTGCGTTATCGAATATAATAGATGCTTCTAAATGTATAGCTTACTGGTGCACTGCAAAAGACCTAACAAGAATTCATCACTTCGTTATGCCTTTCCGACATGAAGATTGATGCACGAAAATATGAGTTGCTCGAGTTTGATACGAATGTATTTACTATGGAATGAAGATTGAAGAAGAAGATGAATATACTTGTGTATGTGCAGGATAAATTAAAAGATATGTTGATCGATAAGGGAGAGCAAAAAAAAGGAAGGAAAAATATTATGCAGAGATAAAGAGAGATAATTGCTGATTTATTTAAATAAGCATATGCGCAAATTTAGGAGGGAATTAACTGAATTTAATAAAGATAAAATTAAATATTATTTAATTAAAATTAAATAAATCATGATCCGTTAGATGAAACAAAATCAGTGGATACTAATAGTCCACAGTTTATCAATTTGAAGTGGTTTTCATTTTATCCTCATTATATATACTGGATCCGCCCTATATATATATATATGGGAGGCGGATCCAGTGAAAACCACTTTGGATTTGTAAACTGTGAACCATCCTTGATCATTGATTCATATTCTATCTGACGATTGTGATTTTTTTGTAAATTTATTATTTGATTTTTAAAAGATAATGAAATCATTATTTATGAGTTGTTGGATTTGTTGCATGATTTTCTCCATTAAATAAAGAGTCAAAGATCTGATTTTTTTCTCTTTCTCTTGTTAATTTGCTGCTTGATATTTTTTATCATTTTTAATGCACATAAGACCTTTTATATATTTTGCTGCACAATTACATCGTGGTGCACTGGTGTACATTCAATTTGTTAAGAATTGGTGCACAATTCAATCTCGGTGCACAATTTGATTTTTGGTCACAATTGAAATCCCGGGGTGCATAATTTGATTTCTATTTCTTTTATGGTTATTTTTGATAAAATTTTCAATTAATATGATTTTATGGTGAGTTGTTTCCAAATTTGAGATAGTGCACTATTTGGTTGATGCTAGGAAAAATGTGCACCAAAATTCATACGTGCATTTCTAGAAAAATCAACAAATGTGGACGTGCACCATCAAACCTTGAAATTCATGCACCTAAAAAATAAAGACGGGAGATCCTTTTGAGATCCTCCACAATTGGTGATTGTATGGATGATAAGCTTCATCGTTATCCAAACGAGGACGAAGAAGTGGAATTGCTTTACCAAAGACAACAGATGTTTCTAATCTATAGCTTACTGGTGCACTGAAAGAAACCTGATCTTTATTCATCGCTTCGTTGTGCCTTTCGACATGAAGACTGGTACACGAAAATCTGAGCTGCTCGAGTTTGATACAGAAGTATCCACTACGTTATGAAGATTAGAGAAGACGATGAATAAACTCGTGTATATATGGAATTAAATTAAAAGATATATTGATTGACAAGGGAGAGCAAATAAAAGAAGAAAAAATATTCTGGAGAGATAAAAGAGATAATTAATGATTTGCTGTAGATAATCATAAGCGCAGATTTAGGAAACAAATTTTAACTGAATTTATCAAAGATCAAATCAAATATTATTTAATTAAAACTAAATAAATCATAATCCGTTGGATGAAACAAAATCAATGGATATTAATAGTTTACAGTTTACAAATCCAGAGTGATTTTCATTTTATCCACATTTTATATATATATATATGTTGAGCTTAAATGGAGAACCTAAAATTATCGGAGAATTGAGAACTCTCACTCGTAGTCGTATGATATGGGTATCAGTTTCAGATTATTTGAAGAATATGGTAGTAGGATGAGACAAGTGTCAAAATTTAGGAAGGGTATGCGTATAATGGTCTAGCAAAAACACTTTTCCACCTACTGGCCACATGTCTCACTCAATCTCATGTCATGTTCCGCATTCTCTCTCTTTACGCAAACCAATTTAATTTTTTTTTAGTTTTTAAAATTAATTTATATTATTATTTTGTTAGTTTAATTTTTAAAACAAATTTCATATTCATTAATAAAAAGTATAAGGTTTAATTTAAGATCCTTTTTCAATATATTTTTAATTTTTTCATAAAAGTACAAAGTACATGAGTTCAAAGTACAAAACATAAATTTCATACTTTAGAGTTTATATTTCATATTTCAAAGCTCAAAACATGAAGTGCAAAGACAACGTTCAAAGTGTAAAATATGAACTCAAAACTGTGAATTTTGTATTTTGTTCCTTTATATAATGCGCTTTTCTACTTTTGTGAAAAAATTATCCAATATGGATCTTAAATTAAAGCTTATATTTTTTTATAAATGATTATTAAATTTGATTATAAAAATAATATCAAAATAATTACATATATTGATTTAAGGACTGAAAATAAAAATTAATAGGTTTGAGTACGAAGAGAAAGTGTTTGAGACATATGAAATGAGTGAGTGGGACACGTGGTGGTCAGACATTGGCTCATGAGTGGAGGTAGTGGGGCATATGCCACCTTCTGCTTGACTAACACATTAATCCCAAAATACTCCTCATGTAGTGGGACACGTGGCACTTTTGGGAGAGTTCTAAGTTCTCTATAAGTGGGTTATGCACGAAGTGGTGCATCAGTAAATTATCATGCACCATCTCCAATTCGTAACATGTGCACCATGTAAATCGTGGTGCACATCAGATGGTCGTGGAGAATGGAGGCGACAAAAAACTCTAATTTTTCTGGATAGAAGATCTACGCTGCAATTTTCTAAAATAAGCATGTTGAAAGTAGGAGGACTAAATTAAGGGGTTTGATATTTAAATGACGGTGTAAAAAAAAGGAGAGGATGTACATTATATTAAAAATTAAATCTTATCCACTTAACATTAAAACACATTTAATTAATATGTGTTTATTTAATAAAATAAAATAAATCTGATGGAATGATTTAGAAAGATCAACAATTAAAAACAGTTCATTGTTTACGTATCAAAATCAGTTTTCATATGATCTTCCCACTGAATTCATATTCTTATAATTATGTTCAGCCTCTTCAAATATGACTTCAGCCTATTTTGATTCTTTCATACAGACCTGACCAAATAATACAAAATAAATTATCAGGGATGTTAATAAAAAGCTTCAATTTATTATAAATACAAAGTAAAAACAAGCTTACATCACCAGTTGTATTCGAATCATCTTTCATATAAAAAAGTTTCGATTTATAATAAACACCAAGCAAAAAATAATCTTTACCTCACCGGTTGTGTTCAATGAAGAGCCATATAACATCATGTAAAAAAAATTTACCTCACCGGTTTTGTTCAAATTAAGAGTCATATAAAGAGAAACTTCCATTTATAATAAACACCATGTAAAAAAGCTTACCTCATCACTGAAGATTTTGAGCCCAGAATAGAAATAAAATTCAAAGCTGCTTAAAAAACTGTAAAACAACACCGGATATGAAAATACAAATAAACATATACATAAACACACATTATTATAAATATCAAAATCTTATTTATAAATTCTAAATGAAATAAATTAAAAGTTTAACTTGAAGACTATAAAATAAAAACTGTAACCTTAAATATAAATTAATTATTTATCTAATCATTCTTGTGCCGGTGAAAAAATTATAAAATAATTATGTTTAACTCAAAGAGGAAAGACATAAATAATAAACAATGTGGAGATCAATCACTAAATATACATTACTAAACAAGGCAGAGTATCCGTCGAACCGTCGGGTTTGGATCGATTCGGTTCGAGAAAACTTAAAAATCAAACCAAATTATTAGTCATCAGTGTTTTGAAATTTGAAACCGAAAATTTAAAACCGAACCGATCCACTAACATTTAAAACTGAACCGAACCAACCGGTTTCAAACCAAATCGAACTGAATTAATTGGAACCAAACCGAACCGACTGATTTTAAATCGAACCGAACCAATCGAGACCGAACCGAACCAACCGAGAGCATCGCGACGCTCTCAATTCTATTCTGTTATATATATAGATTAAATAAAACTTTCTCCTTATATAGTTTTTGTTCGAACCAAATACTAATCATGTTTAACTCAAATAGGAAAGAGATAAATATGTTTAATGACCTGATTAAATTTTCATTACACAAAACGCGGAGGAATTAATCAACCGGAAACGCAATGGACATGATCTCCCCTCTCTTCTGTACTGCTTATCATCTGATCGTCATGTTGCGATCATCAACAAAAAAAGGGCCTGCCTGGATTCATCATCTCTCCAAATGCAGCGAGAACCGGTGAGATTGACGGTTGAGATACTCACCGGAAGCGTGTTCTCCGTCCAAGTTGATCCAGATGGGACGGTGGGTGATCTTAAGAGGGAGATCGCATCAAAACATGAGAGCTTTTCCCGTGAAAGGCTCATTATCTTGAAAGTGGAAGAAGGTGAGAGCAGCAGCATTTTGATTAACGAGGAGACAGTGTCTCTGCATGAGTATGGTGTTGAAGATGGATCTCATCTTTTCTTGTTTTTCCATCCGATAAGGGCCGCCTCACTCGATGATGACCAGTTTCAATTCGGTTGTACCAATGAACGTCTCACTTCAGGGAATGTATAGATAACTGACTTCTGTTAGCTTGGCTTCAAAATATGTAATCAAAAGAAAACACAGCTAGCGTAGTGATCTATATATCGCTTCTCATGAGTAACACTTCCTTTGAAGACACCGTTTTCTACTCCATGCAATCTAAGGCTGCATGTGTGTCGCATAATTCTTTGCTTGTATATAAATATGTAATCATCAATGGAAGAATCTGGCGACGCAAAAGCAGTTGCGTTAACTCTCCAACTGCGCTCGAATCTTTAACCTCCAACACGAATAATCTAGCTGAGTTCAGCAGAGCCGATGAGGTTTGCACCACGACACTAAGGCTCCTTTCACAAGGAGGATCATCCTTTGTACGGTTCAATGTCTTGAAAAACACAACATTTCAGAAGATTCTTTGATGTCATATATTGAACATCAATGCCCAAGTCTTTGGGCTAGATCAAGTCCAAAAGAAGTGACTAAATAAAGTCCAAAAGAAATCCAAGAAATAAACGTGCGCACCTCCAAATTGATTAATGGCTGCTGCTCCTCGAGTGCCTACTCATACTTATGACCCGGAGAACCAGCACCCACTGACCGTCTAGATCCAGCATCCCCTGACTGGTTGCTGACCAGGTGAACTGGGTTTGGTTGTAGATGATGGAGACACAGTCGCCGTAGATGTTGGCGGCTCGGTTGAGGAAGCCGAGAGGGAGTAAGGTTTTCTTCTTCTTCTTCTTCTTCTTCTTCTTCTATTTGTATAATACCATCTTGGTGCGCTCCGCTCCTCACTTTGTGGCGGAATTAGTGGAGTTAGTGCTTTCTTTCGGCTATACATGATTAAAGGTGATGACCCACCAAACCTCTTTAATCATACAATTATTACAATAGTCCTCCATGTCGAGGCCATCTACAAATTCCCGTCCGAGCACCGATAGAGTCTGTGACTTGAAGCGCCTAATATCTGTTCAATCTTGTGTTTAATGTCCAAAAAAGTGTCCTCTTTTGCAACATCAAGACCAAACTTATGTTCCTTTACAACTATGGTGACCCTCATTTTGGTTGTTTGAAATGCCAAGGACGAGTTTGTTGGACTCGTATATCATAAACTCAAGGGGGAAGACTGAACTTGAAGCTCCAAAATAGTATGATCACCTTCCACCGAAAATGCATTTTTGCAGGGTCGGTTTCTCCATCTGCATCTCTCATTCTATAGATGCAGATTTTCATGCCTTTGGTTTGGGCCAATGTCTTATGAAGTTGAAGGGTTGGGCCTCAGCCGCCACTCAGCCATTAGACGACAGTGAGTTCTCCCACACCTATATAATAAGACAGCCCATTAACAAAGAGGAGTTGCAATGTCTCAAGAATGTTTTAGCTTTTAGGAAATAGTAGTTAATTATGAGAGAGTATCGGTCGATTAATCAAATCGAATTATTATTTAATTAATTCAACTGAATTAATTGAATTCTAAAAGTCTTGATCGTTAATCTAACCAAATTATATGATTAACTGATAATTCGATTAATTCGGTTATAGGTTAAACATTCAATTAACCGAACTAACAAAACAAAATAAATATATTTTATAAATCATTATATTTATATGTAAAAAATTATTTTTTATTTAATAAATTTATGTTAACCGAATTCAAAATTTTCTCTTCCATTAATCGAACCGAATTAACCAAATTGTTCTCGATTTTTGACTGAATTAAACGATTCACCGATTAACCGAACTGAATTAATTTGATTAAACTATATCAATTCGGTGAATTGGTTTCACCAAACAATACTCTCCCCTAAACACTAACACACACGTAAACATTTCCTGAATCAACAGCCATGGCCAAGAGGATTATATTAATTACATGTGTTACAAAATAGTTAGCTCTGGGATAGCAAGAGTGTGTTCTTCACACAAGATAATCTAGTTATACTTTAATAATTAAATATTACTTAATGATCCGGATAGATAGGGTGATCTATCACACATATATATTAGCATTTTAATTATAGTATTTTTAGATAATAATCTTAATTAAATCTGCTACATTTCATCATTGACTGTGAAGTGTGAACTATATTCATTTAATAAGATAAATTGAATTTAAAAATTAAAAGCGAGAATAATCACTGAAAAGTACAAAGTTCATCCACAGTAAAATCAATCGGGGTTGCCGACAAAGTTCATCCATAGGTTAGAAATTAAATTGCGCAGCTTTTCTTGCAAAATTTCCATAAACCTACACAAAAACAAATCATTTTAACACCATCCATTTGCCTTTTCGGATTAGCATGTGAGAACCATTTTCTAGCCAAGTATTAAAATAATTCGCGATTGCCTTGCCAATGAGATCAGTCAGTCTTCTTCAGACCTTCCTTGCTATCACCTTGAGTGAATAAATGTTCAAAAGATTCCACATATCCTACTTCGCAGCTAGTCGCGGATCCAGACCAATATGTAAGGGAGTCAAAGAAATTTTTTTACCTAAAAGGGTTATACAAATTTATTCTTATAGATTTTAGATTAGAAAAATATATTGAAACTAATAATTACATTTAAATTTTTTTCTAAATTTTGAGTTATAAATATAGAAATTCTCTTTTAGAGGGGTCAAATTTATGTTTTTATAAAAATAATATTAAAAATATACAAAATTATTATATTAAATTATAAATTGAGTGGGGTCATTTGACCCCTCCTATCCATGTAGATCCGCCAGTGTTCGCAGCAATGGCATTTGAATTTTATGAGAATTTGTTTATTTTGAATGAATTCATCATTTGGGGTACACCATGTCTTAATTTCCAGAAGAACCAACTAACTCTTTTTTGGAAGAATATGCTCCACACCTTACTCCGATTTGGCTTCTATTACCTTGGGTTTCTATATATTTTCTGAAATGTTTAATCTTGATCTGCCCTAATTTATCCTTAAGCCAGACCAATTTATGATCTTCGTTACTTAAGTCTATGTTCGGCATTTTGGTCCTTGCATGCAACATGATGATCTCCATGATAGCTTGCTTTTGTTGCGGATTTGAAATCTTCTTTTAGAATATGATTTCCCTCATAGGTCTCAAGTTTTTGCACAGGAGGCACATACCAAGGAGAATTTCATAAGTCGCTCTCACCACTGCCTATTATATATATTGCAGTAATCTCCTCTACTTTCTGCCACAAGTGATTTCGTCATTTTTCATTGGGTGATTTGCAGCCTTCTGATCTTCCATACTCCTTTCCCATGAATTTCTTTCACGTGAAGAGGCTTCATAACAACATTTAGGCGAGAGAGGTTGAGGTCCCCTTGCTCATATTTGGCACACATTCTTTTAAAGATGATCCAATGTTTCCTTTTCTGATCTTACGCGTCCAAGAGAAAAGCGGTCATAATTTTTTCAATGTAAGTGAGAATCTGTTTCGGCACAGGAGTTGCTGCAAATACATGGATGGCCATTGGTGATATCATGGACTGGATTAGCATCATAACCTTCCATATGTAAAGAGTAGTTTAGCCTTTTGTTTGTAATATTCTCTATGATGTCCGCAAACATACGAATTCTAACTCTTCCATTTAATAGTAGAACTCCCAAATACATGGTTGGCAATTCTACGACAGTGCACCCTGTCCTCCTACACATACAATGTCTTTTATTTTGATTGGTACTCTTCCCGAAAAATATTCTAGTTTCAAATTTGTTAAACTAATGCCTGCCTCTTTGAATTAAGTTGGTTAACGCTCTACAACAAAGCTCCATAGATAAGACAATAAAGTTGGGAATAATGGGTCGCCTTGTCTAAGACCTCAAGAGAAATAGAAAAAATCTAAGAGTGCCTCCATTCCACTTGATAGAGAAG
>NQLW01000753.1:5688-35503 GCA_002312845.1 Kalanchoe fedtschenkoi
CATGTATTCATTTTGTATCAAAAAATTATTATCTCTTAATCAGCATATATATTTACTCAATTTACTTAACTGAAAAAATAGCTCATCCTACCTCACATAATATTCAAATTATTTTTTGAGTTCTCGTATTTGATCAACCATTTATTTTATATTAGAGTTCTTTCGATAACATCTTTTATTTCATCAAAATAAAATATGTAACTAACATAAAATTGATGAATTATAATGAAGCTGAAATTTGGATCTATGTTTTATTCAACTATTTTATTCTATTTGATTTTTGTTCAAATGGCTTAGCAACTGAGAATCTAATCTCATCATAAATATAATTTATTTTTGGTGGCTTTTGCATAAATCTGTGGTGGAATAAAAATTTAAAAAATTCTCATTTTTTCAAGTCATGGATAAATCATAAATATATGAGCAATAATTAAACAAATTAGGTCTAGATTCAGACTTAATTTTAAGATAGAAACTAAAGGTTTGTGAGGAATTAAAAAAAATAAGTTGACCCCAAATTTTTAAAGGAAGTGGAGAGATTGAATCCTCCTAATCCATTTTAAAATCCTTTCAATTAAGAGAATTTGATGTTAAATGACTTTTTTAACTTTTATGTTACGTATTTTTATATTATTAAAATATATTTTTGGAAAATAATCATAAATTTTATCCTCATTTTTTTCTCTTCATACTAAAAAAATATTTTTAAGAAATAAATGTATTATTAATCGATTACACACAATTCATCCGAATTTTCAATTCTAAGGAAAGTTTCAAAATTTTAAGAAGAAATCGCAAATTGAGTATTTACACAACAATTCAAAATTGAAACATTCCTTGAAATTGCAAAATCTGATAGTAATGGATGTCAAATTTAAAAATGCGGTAGTACAACCCTCCTTTTTGTAATTTTCTCTATTTGTAAAGAAATGAAAGGAAAAGAAAGGGAATGATTAGAGTATGGAATCCAAAAATTGGTGTTTCTGTATTTAGTAGGGATTTGAAAATATAAGAATAAAAATAAAAAAAATATTAAAATGATTTTATATAAAAAAAATTAGATTGGTCTAAAAATAAAAGAAAAAAGACATTATGGTCTTTTGTCACCAATCATCCCTCACTTCCGTTTCAAATCTTCTCAAATTGAGTGGAAATTAATAAAGAATTTCTCTCTTTGCAAATCCTTCCAAATTCACCAAATTCCGTTCTTATAATAAATTTAGAAACAATCCAATCATTTCTTTTCCTTCTCTTCCTCCTTTAAATTCAGAACACTACCTTGATAAGCAGCAACTCCCAAACAAATACAGCCATTCCATCATGTTTATTTTTAGGCAAAAAGTAATATCAGGCCGCACATGTAAAAAAATAGGTTTTGTTATATTTTGTTGTTTTTAAAGAGATTGTAAGTTTTTGATTTTAAGGATGTTAGATTTATAGTATTTTAGAATTTTTAGAGTTTTTAAATTTTGACGGTTTTGTCAATTTAGGTGTTTTTAGGGGTTTTGGGCATTTAGAATTTTTAAATTTTAGGGTTTATAGTTTATTTTATTATGATTTAAAGGTATAAAGAATTCTGTTCTAAACATCCTAAAACACTAAAACGAAAAATAAAATTAGCAAATTAATGATATTCTGTGCGATCTCTTATCTGTTATTTTTATACCACGGGGGGCATGGGGTCGGCCACCCCCACCTAAAATATCTATTTCTATGTAAAATAAAAAATAAAAAAAATTATATATATATAAAAAATAAATTTATATACTTAATTTCAATTAAATTATTAGTTTTGCCCCCCAAATTCCACCAAAATTTTAATTAGATAATTTTATCCCCACGAAAAAAATTCTGCATCCGCCACTAATTTGAGAGCTAAAATTATCATTATAATAATCATAGTTTTGAAACCATATCCGATCGCCTGATTTTAGACCGGATGTTAGAATAAGTTCCGGTACGTTTTGGATATACATATTATATTACACAATAAATTAAATTAAACTGGACTAAATCGGGTCAATTAAATATAAAATTGTTCAATTGGACCAATTTTATACTGAATCAATTTAATACTAATCTGTAACGGATTAGTATTCCAAACAACAAAATAAATTGATGTGAGGGAAGTTATAGATTAGATGACGAATCACTAATCTCCATGTGTAAAATGCATTAGTTTTCTAATTTCATTTATATTTATTTAGACGCAAAAGTTCATGATTGGCTAATTAATCTCTTTTTTTATAAATCAATTTATTGCTAATTTTTCTTGATGCACTTTGTTTAGCTGTTTGGGATATGTTTCCATCTATAACTGTTTCTCATTAACTAATAATTAATACATAATTAATTTAATTTAAAAAGAACTAATAACTGTGGGTATAAACTGATAGGTGCATTTCCACTCCTTAAATATTAGTGAAAAATCTTAAATGAGGCTCCAAAATATCATTTCTCTGGTTACTATTGAACTATTAAAATTAACAAATATGGTACAAATTTTTTTTGACTAATTTAAATTTTTACATTGAGTTTGATTCATTAAATACAATTTATTTTAGGGCTTAGCGGATATACCCGTATATAAATTACATACGTTAGCGACTAATAAATTGTTGTAATTTTAGGTTATTTTTATGAGATTTAGGATTTCTAAGTTTTAGAATTTTTATTTTTTTTCGGATTTTAAAGATTTTTTTGTTTCAGAATTTCAAATTTTTAGTGTTTTTTTTGTATGTTTCCAAACTCATTCAAAACGGCGTTGTTTCACAACTTTAAAATCCTTAATCCTAAAATTCTAAAAATACTAAAAAATTAAACAATAAAAATCCCCCAAAATTCTAGAAACCCTAAAATATTAGACATTTCGGATCATGAAACCCTAAAACCCCAAAACATGAGTCAAAATGAAGTCATTTAGCGGTAATGGTACGTAGCTTATATACCTTGACAGGATATATCCATTTTTTCCTTTATTTTATTAATTTTGTTAAGTAATCGGGTCATTTGAATATGAAATACATGAATTTTTTTATGGAAATAAAACGATATCATTTAATTGTTGATAAAATAACGTAGTTTTAGCACACAGATGTAAGTCTTGTAATAATATTAGTTAAAGAATGTAACTATAAAAATAATTTTAAAAAATCAGCCAATTTTTTTTCCTTATACTCTTTTTTATATTGAGATAGTTCTGATCATAACTGTCGAAGTGATGATTGTTCGAATCCTCTTTTTGGATTTTTTTAAATATACATTTAGAAAAAACAACACATTTTGATGTAAGTATTATCTTTATAAATGATTAATGTTCAAAATTGAGAAGATTTTAAAAATGCATAAAGTGAGAAGTCTTGTTGGACATTGAAATTTTTTTATCAGCAGAATATTTAGATTTTTAATAATGAAATTAAATATTTGTCCATGAAAAATAACAAAAATATGTAATTACAGTCTGAAAAAATTACATTGTATTTTGCAATCTCAAAGTAAAGATGAGTTCTCAAGTTATTGGTACTTATTTAAAACTGAAACAAAATTTAAGTTGTTCAAGTTCGAATCATTTGGGGGCAGAATTAATCATAAATTGAAGTAAATAGTTTTAGGGCATCTCCATTGAAACAAATTTAAAAATAGGGTTGTGTCATGCCTAGTGTGATTTTATCATGTCATTTCAGCAATTTTATAAATCTACTTTTTAAAAAATCTTTCACTCACATTGAAACAAACTTTACACAAACCTCTGTAAACAATTAAAAATTGATTTAAATAATTAATTATAATTGACGTTTTTAATCTCAAAGCGCCATATAAAGTAAGATTATTTAAATAAAAAATATAAACTATTTACGTCGTTTTTAAGTTTAAAACACCATATATAGCCCGGCTCAATAACTATATACGTCGTTTATAACATAAAAGCGTCGTATATAGTTTTTTCATACCATATACGATGCTTTCCCAAAGCACCATGTGTGTTGTCCAAAGACTATATGTGCATTTTTAAATCATAAACGACGTACATTCTCAATTCACAAAACGCTTCGTGCAGACGAAGTGATATTGTATTAGAAGACCACAAACCAACCTCCACATAAATACGAAGCGGTTCATGACCTGACACAAACCTCCCACAAACCTCCCACAAACCTTCGATTGAGATGCCCTTATTTTCTATAAATTTTGCCTTGTCGGCCAAGAATGAGAAAAATAAACTCGAGAAATGAGTACGTAAATGTAATAAAAAGGCAGACGCAGAAACACTCAGACTCAAGGATGCGCCATGATCCATCTTGGATTTTTCAGACTATCAAATATAGGCCGTAAAGCACAAGTAAATGTAAATATCTTGTGGGTGTAGATTTATACTAACATGGGAGCACAATCATCTTTGAATTGCACCTCAACATTTATGAGTCTTGTCAATTCTTATCTGAAAACAAAACAAATGTGTCCATTTAGCCTAGTTATGTTTCCTGTTTATGTATCAATATATATTTTACATATAATCCTAAAAAGACTTAAGTCTTTAAAGTCAAATTAATTATCATTTCTTATTTGCAAACAAACTTAATGTCTCAATTTGGCTCACCATGAAAAACTTTTCAGCCTGCACAATTGAAGGATGATATAAAGTGAGTAGACATGACACATTTGCTTGATCATATAAAGTGAATAGAAAATATGAGATTTTGATCATATTGCTTTGGGTCTACTGTCATACTTTGTGCGAAAGTTGTGACATTGATAATTAATAGGTACACGCTATCACGAACTTTGTTGTTGGATCGTTAAAATCATGCGGCGTTTAGTTCAAACTTCACTCAAATTCAAGAAAGATTTTTACTCAAGAATTGTTGGGAAATTAGATGCACAAAATAATGATTTTCTAAAATGCTAGACATACGTCCAGATCCGCAACGCCTTCAAATTGTTTTATGGTTATGATCATAACGATTTTATGATTGTATTCTTAATCATCAAATATATAGATTTGGATCCAGATTACCATTCACAAACTGTTGATGGTTTCAATTTGAAATATCAGATACAATTATGTATCCAAATTGAAATATTACACATATTATGATGGTTTCAGTTCAAATTGTCATATACAGATATGAATCAGAACTTAAACCCTACACACAAATGCTACTACAAAAATAAAGTCATTTTCCGGTAAAAATGTTGATTGAAAATGCATCGGAAACCAATTTTTGATTACTTGCTGGTCGAAATTCCAATCAAAATCTGTCGACCGGAATGACTCCCCCGATAAATATTCGCGGCGAGATTCCAGCCACTTTACGACCTTTTTAGGCACTTTACGATTGGTTATCGACAATTGAACGGTTTGGTATTTTTTGAATAGGATCCGGCCTTCTTTCAGACAAAAAGAATTTGCGATCAGGTTCTGACTAATTAAGAACCACTCATCGGCAAGATGTTTTGTAGCAATTTGTGGTCGGCTTTTCGAAAAATTTCAGGTTAGTTTCTGACCATTACTTAATGAGAAATGGGATATGAGGTGCCACCTTAAATAAATTATGTAAAGGATCGGACAAATAACATATTTGTGCTTTTTTTTAACTTTTAGGGAGTTTTAGGGTTCTAAGTTAGAACTTCTAACATGTTAGAATGTTTTAAATTTAGGGTTTTGGTGTTTTAGAATTTTCATATTTTTAGGGTTTTATGATTTTTGGGGGTTTATAGACACTTGGATTTAAGGTTTTTAGATTTTAGAGTTTATGATTTTGTTTTTTATGATTTAAATATTTTAGGATATTTAGGACTATGCCTTGAACATCCTAAAACATCAAAAAAGAGAGTAAAATGATGATATTTTAATGATCCCTTATATAACTTATATAAGGTGTCATCTTATATCCACTAATTCATTACTTAATTTATTTTTAACTTTTAAAAAAGCATCAGCTGACTGAAGTTTGATTAGTTCTAATGTCTTGAGATTTGCAGCATATAGCTTCACAACATGGCTTGATATTGGTAGACACCAAGTATTAATTCATAAAGACACCTGACGGCACAATCTTGTTAATTGACCAGGTTAAATCACTGCCTTGAATTTTGTATCCACTCTTCCGTTTATCAGTATGTATAATTATTTTACTGTTATAACGATTCCTTCATGTGCATACTCCAGACTCTGAGTAGATATTAGATTGACGGTTCGTATGAGGAGCGTATTCAGAAGGGTCTTGAGCCTAAAAATGTCGACGAGGTATATGATATATTTGTATTTCAGCTTGCCTTCTCTTTTCTCACAGCCTTCCAAGAATGTACACCAGCTTCTGACATACCCACATATGGTGAACTTCAGCTTGCAACTGCTCTAAATCTTTCCTCCCTACGTAAAATAGCCGCTGTTTCACAAAAACACAGCTCCATGTTTCCTTAACTTAGATCCTTTTTCTTAATAAGCCCTGGCCCTTGTGCCATTTCTCTTATATGCACTGAACCTATCAGGAGCTTCTGAGGTTGTGGATTAAGGAGCACCTCAATCCTTATGAAGATAAGGTTCTTCCGACGCACCTTAAACACTTGTTACATAACTGTCGTGGAGGTATTCTACTGATACATTCTCATATTTGTAGATTTGTCCATATATATGCCATTTTCTAGCATGTGGTTAACAGCTTGGTAACTCGAACTTGTACGAGACAATAACAAAATCTAAGTTAGTTTGACATTGCAACATGCAGTAGAGGTAATAACTTAGAAATTACAACAGACGCAAGTCTCATCCATAATGAAACAACAGAGGCAAGTCAAATGGTATATATCCGGTTGATGCTCAACTGATTGAAGTATTGAACATCAACAAATTGATTTTGCGTTGTTCAAATGGAGGTAGGCTATATAGATATTTAGCATGAATAGGTTTTTGGTTCGAATTTTTAAACTATAAATATTCAAAAAATATTTTTAAAGTACTCTTTCTAACAATTCAATATATATTTTTTTAATGTTTTCTGTTCTCCGAATTATTCCTTAAAATATTCATAACTGAGGTTTTCTCTGTAAAATCGGAATTCACAAGTTGTTGTTTATTTGTGTGTGGTTGCTATCTGGATATTGGGTTGGAAGTCCAATTTGTCAACTATGACTTGCGTCATTTCTGGCTGCCATATCGGAATTTCTAATGCATGAACATGGATGAATGGGTATGGGTGCCTCTCTTACGGCATATCATCGGGGGTGTGTTTGTGGCATATCATCTCTTTTGGGTTTTTCCCCTTATTTTAAAGGTTCTGAGCGGAAGCTCCTATTGTTTACCAAAATCAATCCAAAATATCTGACACTAAATTTTGACTGTTGAAGAAACTTCAAAGGATGACTACGGATACTATTAAATGGTTATATAATAATTCTTAGGCTGTGTTTGGTTTAGGGAAAATTGCAGGGAAAAGAAAATTTGATGAAAAGTGAAATCCATTATGAATTCCATTTTATTTTCCTTTGTTTCGTTTAAATGGAAAATTTGAAGAAAAGTTTCAAAACTCCTTTTAAATTACATCAACTTTCCTTCTAACTTTCCACATAATTTTTTTCCCCTCATATTTTCCATCTAAACCAAACATTGAATTTTACCAATTTTTTCCGACATTTTCCTTTCCACTAAATTTTCCCTAAACCAAACACAACCTTAATGAAAAATGGTCATTAGAACATGATGATTAAGCTAGGCGATAAGGGATCAATGACAACTATATACTCTTGAGGATTTTCATGAAATTCTCAAGTACGTAAAAAAAATTTCTCTAACATTGTTCATTACACACTCGAACAAACAAATGAGTATTGATCGTGTAAAACTTAGGTAAAAATATGCTTTATCGACTAGTTAGATTAGTTCTAGTTTGTTATTGGATGATTTATATTCATTTGTTGAATCACAATTTGAATTAACATCATAATATATAATAACTTTATCATATATTTTTTTTCACCAATTTTTTTGAAAAACCTTAAAACATGATTCAAAAAAATTATTTATTATATATAGCATGGGCACAATATAAAGAAACAAATAATAAAATAAATGTACACGCTTTTACTAATAAAAATTGTCAAACAATTTATTCGCTATCGCAATGCGCAAGTTTTTCATAAATTACTGATCTTATGTGCTCCAATAAAGACTTGAACTCCATAGTCATGCTCATGCTCCCACATCTTCTTTGTCAATAATAAAACCTATTTTTTCAAATTGGCCAGATAACCCATCACATAGATTTTACATTCTCAGATAATTATGAATCGCAAAACGTGCAAATTTTTTTTTTTTTGTTTCGATTAAATGAGGTCATTCATTTCATCATAATAGCAAATCTCTTTTTGAGAATACTGTAAACAAATGACGGGGAGGACAATATAGAACGCGCTAGAGAAAGCAATAGAAAATTGACAATAAGGGCTTCAAAAAATAGTGGAGAAAATAAATCACCAACTGATAAAGTCACATTATCGGTCGTGTCTTCTTTCTAAGTCTCCCAATATAAACATTGTATAGTACATAGAAAACATGATTCATAGCCGTGTGATAGATGTCTCTATAATGCTGCCTTGGTGCCTAATAGCACACCAGTTGTTAGAGATGTTGAAACTAGATCAACACCATATAATCAAGCACAATGTTTGACAAAATAGAGACCTTAGTTATCTCCCGAGTTATATTTTCCCATTGTCTTGGCTTTGAATGTGATATTTTGGTATAATTCTTCTCAAAGAAGAATCACCATGCTCGGCTTCAACTACTAGTGAGTAAGTTAATGAATATAACTCTAGGTATATATATGCTCTATAGCAGTAATTAAGTACTTTTGACTGTAAAACTAGTTATTGATGCTAAAATAAGATAGGATTGAAAAAGAAGAATTATAATAAATGAGTTAAAATCTGAGTAGCACAATCTTATATCGACACTACAAGGATGGTCTAATAACTGTCACTAGCGGAATAGAAAATCTATTTGCAAATCAAGGAGACTTGTCACAAAAACATAGTGTTAGGGTGTGATAGGGCAATAAATTACCCTATTTTAAATACTTATATTTAGTATATTTGAGTCATTTATGAATAATTATGGATGATAAATAGCTGATTTTGTATCTTTTAGGATCAAAATGAAGAATGCTGGCTTTGAAAGAAGAAAAGGATAAAAACAGTGCAAATTGGACCAAATTCGGATAAAAAGACAATATCAAGGGTCAAACTGTCAATAGAGAAACTGTAGGGGTCAAACTGTAAATATGAGAAACATCAGCTCGATCCAGACCGTGTTGACTTTCATCAACTCGATCCTGACCGTGTTGACTTTAGTAATTACGACGGTCGTACTCACAACGCTTCTAAAGCGTGGTAAAAGCCGTGAAAAAAGCGTGGTAATAGGTCTGAATCTGTAGTAGTGATAGGATTCCTAATCCTACCAAAATAGTAATTTAATAACCAATTAAAAATGTGATTCCTAATTCTAATCAACTTCCAAATAAGTTGATTATCTCTCACATCTTTATATTTAGAAATCTAGTTAATTCACAACACAAAATTTATGATTAAGGCAGAGAAAAATGATGAGATAGAGACATAGTAAATACTTCAATCACTAACGTGTTGATAAAAAAACTCTCTCTCTAAAAATCCATTTCCTCTAACTTCTCTCTAAAATCCCACCGGAGGTGGAGGAGGAGGGTGGGGGCAGACCCTCCTGCCGCACATCCACTGCCCTGCCAGCTCCTGTCTTCCGCCCACCAGGCCCTTGGGACCCGACCTCGTCGCCTCCTTTGGCACCGCATCCTCCGACTCCGCCCTCGCCACTGTGGTCTATTGCTGAGTCTATCATCCGGTGAGAGTCCACGCTCTTTCTCGCTCGTCTAGTCACTGCAGCCATGGAGGTCTGAATCCCCATCCGTGACTGTCTTGGCTAGCCGCGCGCCCTGTTACCGTCTCCCTCTCGGCAGGCTCGGCTCAGATTCAGCATCCCACCAGCCTCAGCCCCCCGCAAACCACCACCACTATCAGCCTCGGCCTTACGGCCGAGGTTAAACCACTTGAGAGACCCCACCGGCGCCATCACGGCATGGGGCGGACAGTGCCCCAACAACTAGCTATCACCAGTCCAACCAGGTGGGAGTCCTCGCCACCATCAGAAAGGTCATCCTCTCCCAGACACAGTCACACTAACCTCGCTGCTTGCTGCGCTCAACCCAATAGTCCGTCCCAACCCGTAATCCTTGTCACCTCTAGATCCCGCTACCTAAACACTCAACGTTTGGCCGTCGCGGACGCTGGAGCCTCAAATCGCCAGAGGCTTGTAAGTCAGCCCACCGAGGCACAAGGCCACACAATTCATCAAAGATTCTCCTCCACCGTGGCAGATGGCCTCAATTAATGTTGGTGCGGCCTCTCAGGTCGACCCTGGACATGTGGGAGGCTAGAACACCTAGTAAGACCTGCTTGCTCCGCGCCCCGTCCAAGATCTCACCATCTCAAGCTCCTCTGAGACCAAATCTGGCCACGTGGTTTGGAGCTCTACTGGTGTTTGCCTCTAGCTCGTCTTGGGTACCCAGATCAGGCATGCGCTGTGTTCACAGTCGACAGATTTGGCCACCCTTAACCCATCTCTTCGCCCCCCTTCGCCGCTCCTGGTCGCGCTCCGCTTCGAGCGCCACATGCGGCTAGGGCTCGGGCGCCTCGAGGGTCACGCTGGCCTCGTCTGCAAGGTGCCTCGAGTGTCCCCCCGCGCCTGTGAGTGGTCACCTCCTCGTGTGCAACGCCTTCGAGTGCAACACTCTCCTCGACAGCACGCGAACGCAAGTTTTGTGGTTCTGCTGTCACGCCCCCTACCCCTCAACCGCAAGTCCAGCCCAACTCAACCCGCCAGCCCAGTCCAGAGTATCAAACCCCAGCCCAAGAGTCTTGCAACCCAGCCAGATGACGCGGGACCAATAACCCAGCCTAGCCCCGCATGCAAGTCCTATTCTGTCAGCATTCCTATTCTCTTTAGACTCTCCGGTTCAACCACTTTGTAGGCTCCCCGAGCCATTTCTTATCCATGTAGGCTTTTTTCGCCAATAGAATTTTTTTTTGACCATCTATCAATAAAATAAAAAAAGCAAATACTTCATAGTGCTACAAGAAGTATGTGGTCTAATAGAGAGTAAAATGAAAGTGAGCATCAATGAGGTGAGATAATCATTGTCGACATGAATCTTAGAGTGAAGTAGAATTGGGCTCATGCAAATAAGTATATAATTGACTTGTCACTAAGCAACAAGAAAGAAAAGGATGTTTCACTTGTGGTTGCTTATGACACTTTACTAGAGATTGCATATTTAGAGGTAACATAAAAGGAAACTTCATCAAGGTGGAGTGAAGTTATGAAATGAGTGAAGATGAGTTGGACTTTACGGCTATGTTTGGTTTAGGGAAAATTGTAGGGAAAGGAAAATTTGATGAAAAGTGAAATTCATTATGGATTCCATCTTATTTTCCTTTGTTTGGTTTAGAATGGAAAATTTGAAGGAAAGTTTCAAAATTCTTCTTAATTTACATTAACTTTCCTTCTGACTTTCTACATAATTTTCTTTCTCTCATATTTTCCATCTAAACCAAACATTGAATTTTACCAATTTTCCTCCACATTTTCCTTTCCACTAAATTTCCCTAAACCAAGCACAGCCTAAAGCAACAAATGCAATAGTTTATAACTTTTGAGATGTATTTAAAGGAAAGGAGTGAGATTTTACAAATTGTAGCTTTTATAATCTACAGATATAGAGAAAATATGGAGAGTATTGATTATTGTGAGATAGCAACATAGATGAGGAAAAGTATGATGAAGATGAGCTTTTGAAGTTGGAAGTAGAGCACAATTGCTTTGGAAGGAGATGTTGACTTAAATTCATGCATCGCGACATGAAAAAATAGAATTGATGGCTACACAACCTTAACCCTAATTTGATAAACTCCAAACCCTAAAAATCATAAATCTTAACATCTTAAACCCTAAGTCCTGACCACCTTCAGGCAACGAAATTGATAGAGTCACATTGTAGGTAGAGTCCTCTCAAAGTCTCCCAATAAAATGTTGAGTTGTACATAGAAAACACAATTCACATCAGTGCATCGGATGTCTATATAATGCTGCGCCTCTGGTGCCCAATATAGCTCACCAGTTGTTGATATTTTGAAACTGGATCATGCAACATCATATATAAAACTCAATAGTTGACCAAACTGAGACATCAGTTATCTCCCAAACTATATTTTGATAATGTCACGGCTTGAAAACTTCCTGATAAAGCTCTTGTTGTATGAAACACTTCGGTAGCTGTTGGAGATATGTTTCTAAATTTGAAAGAAAACCAGTCAATTTATTGAAATTTATGAATACATTGGAACACCCAATTAGGAACCCAAGTGCTGCTTGCACCCATTTCACTCTGCAGCTTATTTAATTAAGAATTCAATTCAATCAAACAACGAATTCTCTGCTCTTCAAGTTTCATGCATGCAACTTTGATGAAAATCCCAAACTAATTGTAGTTGGTGCTGGTCTTTTTCTCATCTAATAATATTGTCCATGCTGGGTGGGGGGATGGTAATCAGCTGGACGCGGCGGATGGATCAGTTGTGGTCCTTGACTGCACGGCGGTGCTGGGCCTCCGAGTGGCGGGGGAGGTAGCCCCAATTCACTCACCCTGATATCGTCTTCAACTGATAGTACCACTGCTTGCTCGCCGTGAGGTCCTTGTATGACAGTCTCGTGGATCACCTCATGCTCTTCAACGCAGACGACTGGAGGAGGCGGAGGGACTACTGGGATCAAAATTGGCTTCTTCTTCTTTTTGGCTAAGCAGAAGAGACCAATGACAAGGAATGCGAGGAAGAAGACGCCGCCGAGAGAAACACATGCTACTATGACGCCTGTGTGGTTGTTGCCCCCGCCGCCTCCGCCGACAGGTGGAGAGGTGTCATCAATGGAAGTTGGAGGGACCAAGTTGTATGGTACTGGTGGTGCATAGTAGGATGCTGGTGGGACTGGAGTGGGGTACAGTGGTGGTGGTTTGGGGTAGGCGTGTGGTGGCGGTGCGTAGTTGGATGGTGGTTTTTCAGCTGGGGGTGGAGGAGTGGGCTGGTGCGGGTATGGAGGCGGTGTTGTGACCGGGGCGGGCGGGGTATGGGTGTGGTGAGGTGGGGGCGGAGGTGTGTGCGAATTCGGTGGTGGGCTGCTAGTTTGGGTTGGGGTGGGTGGAGCGACATGGTGTGGCGCTGGTGGTGGAGGAGGAGGAGGATGCGTGTAGTGCTCTGCCGCAGGAGGTGGAGGCGGAGGTGGATCAGGAGTGGGGTGGTGCGGGTATGGTGGCGGTGTTGTGACCGGGGCAGGTGGAGTGTGGGTGTGGTGAGGTGGGGGCGGAGATGTGTGCGGATACAGTGGTGGGCTGCTAGTATGGGTTGGGGTAGGCGGAGCGACGTGGTGTGGCGCTGGTGGTGGAGGAGGATGCGTGTAGTGCTTTGCCGCAGGAGGTGGAGGCGGGACAGTACCAGAGGGAGGGTGGACGCAAGGTGGCGGTGGATGGTTGTAGTGGTGGGCTGGCGGGGATACAGGCAGAAGCGGCGGGTCAATGCGCTTGTGAGGTGGTGAGGGGGGCATGGCAGTCGGAGGATTGTGGTGGTGGTGGTGGTGGCCATGGCGACGGTGGTGACGATGGGGTGGCTTTGGGTGGTCATGGTGTGGAGGCAGCAGTGGCGCGCAAGACACCGTGGGAGGCGGAGGTGAGTAGTATGGATAAGCCATCCGAGTGACCTCTTGTTGAACACACTAGTCGCCTCTCAAGATCAAGTCACGGTCAAAGGCGCTCAATATTGTTCTTCATAGTTTGTAGCTGCTTGCTTCTCCCCCCTATTTGTACTGAATTCGATTCAGCGATTGGTCAACTTCATCCTCCACATTTGCACACGTCACTATTTCAAGATAAAATAGAACGTAATAATTTATTTCCAACATTCAATTTCGCACACTACCCACGTTAGTATTAATCATTAGTCAATTTAATTTTGATTAACAACAAAAAAATTGACATAATAATATTGCCTCTGACGGCTAAGGACATACTTAATTAGTACAAGTAGCGTTTTTTCTTTTAAGTAAATGATACGATTATGGAGCTTAATCCTCCCTGTTCCATACTAACTCCCTTCGTTTTTATCTCTGTGACGCCATCGTTAGAGCTTCAGATTAGGTTCGAGTTTAGTCATAACTCTTAACTGGAAAGTGATGGTCTGACATTATTTTACATCATTTTCATACTCATCAACTTCACTTAAAAAATTAATATTCCCGCAGCCAAACATCAAAATAAAAAATAAATTATTCAGTGTTGAACTAATTTTTATTCAATGCATGTTCTGTATTTCTTGCAAATAATCAAATATGTTTTTTGATATTGGAGAACAGTAGTGTGTGTTGACAGATAACACTATTCAATTAATCTTAGAGGTTAATTTTTTCTAATTTAATTACAATCATTCAATTACAGAAATTTAAAAGTATGAAAATGGAACTTTCAATTTTTAAAAATAATATTATTATGACACTATAAAAAAAACAATCCCCTCCTAAAATTTTGGCTTTAAAACTAAGGCAAAGTAAAAATGCGGCAGCCATCAAGATGTGATCTGATGGTCGGGTGTATGCGTTGTAATTTATATTTAATAATTTTTTTTTAAAAAAGTAGAGTTTGCAGATTTTTGGTTTTACTGAGTAATTAATTTTTTTGATTGATTTACACTACCAACTAATTATGATTTATTTTCATGAAACACATTTTAATTATTTCGTTCATAATATGAATTACAATAGATGATCAATCCAAGTCAAGTCTATATCTCGAGTCAGTTGTCTGCCTAATAACTCATTTTTTCATTTTTATTTTTTTTCAATTTTTAATTTTTTATAGAACATTTTGAATAATAAACCCCACAGTACCTTTATATTAACTATTTTAATAAAGGTTCTAATTAATACCCTTGGAAGTATCTTTATTTGTCACTATCATTAGTCTAAGTTGAAATAATAAGTATAATTTATTAACACTTACAATATGTTATCAAATTGACCGAGTTCTTTGTCCATGACCTGCAACTAATCGAGCAGAATACTAGAAGCAACAAGAGGTGGATCCATAATGAACAAGTGACCAGACAAGGTATGGACCATTAATCAAGAGATTGAATATGCATCCCAATTGGCAATTTCTAGTTGTAGGCAACTTTGATTTGTAGATTTTCGAATTATTTTTGATACAATTTCCAAATTTATGGGTGTACACTGGTCCAAAACTGGACCAGAACCTGTTTCCACCGGAATCGGAATTAGCATTTTTTAAAGACAGAAGACTAGATCGGTTCCAAATAGGTCAGGACCGGACCAGACCAGTTTAGACCGAATTCATAAAAAGTAATTAATTTTTATTCGAATATTAATAAAAAATATTTTTTATTTATATATTAGATAAAATTTATTTAATTATTATATTAAAAGTAGTATAATTTATTAAAAATGGTGAAACCGGTCCATTCCGGTCCGGATCGGAAATTTTCAAGTTTGGACCGGACCGGATCGGAAACCGGAATCCACAAAGACCGGACTGGAATCAATCGATCCGGTCCGGTTCCGGATTATTTTCCGGTCCGGACCGGTTTTTGTGCACCCTACTGATGCTAATCAAGATGATATTGTTTCAAAAAAATTAAAAGCTCTCTAATCTTAGTCCTACTCACAACCATATTAGGTTTCTCATATAAATATGAGAGTAGACTGTAGATCTGATTAGTTGCGCATATCTGATTGTCAATCTTCTACCAGTCCCTCATAGTAAGAGGATGAAATGTAGTGAGGCTATCTTACCCAATGGAAGAGTCTAATAAAAGATGGTTTGTAAGAGTATTCCTCCTTTACTTATCTTGCGTGCTATTCATGGCTATGAATAGTTAAATCTTCTAAGATGACTTACTGTTGATCCTTATGGGAGGTCCATGATTTTTTGATAACCGACCAATGATAATGAAGGAATATTCACCACAATCATATGTTATGGCGACCTTCACTGAAGTGATAGCAACCTGGGTACGACTGCCAAACCTGAATCCCATGTTCCGGAATGCTGATGCTCTCAGTTGGATCGGCAGCACTATTGGGAAACCTGATTGCACTAATGAGACATAGCATCCAAGAGAAGAATGGAGTTCGCTCAAATGTGCTTTGATCAATCTCTCCCCAAAATGACCCACAATTAACCTGATTGTTGATTGTAAAACCTTTGAACATTCAGAGAAACAATACCCCCATAAGCCAAAACAGTCCAACATCACGTCAAAGCAGGTGTGGCTACCTAGAGGCAAGGAAAGAAACAATGAAGCATACAAAGATGCACCAGCTGTGCCTGCTTTGCCCCCTTAGGAACCAAAACTGTCCCCACAGACTTCCCTCAGTAGCCAAAATGAAGATGTCATCTCAGTCAAGGAGAATACAATCTCTACCCCTCCACCAACTGGCCAGGAAGAACCTGATGCAATAGGGATGCTATCACAAAACACAGTCAGCTCCCAATAGTCACCATTAGATGTGCCATCATATGTCACCACAAGGAACAATCTAGGCGGAAAATCTAATAAGAAGGCAAGGTAAAGCCTGAATAAAGCATCAACGAAGATGACATATATTAAAGGAACTTCTATGAGGCACTAAATGAGGGACATCAAACTTCAAATTTTCACTCAGAAATTGATATAGTTAATTGTCCAAAGGAGCAGGTATGGCTTTCGGGAAGTAGGCATGAGAAAAAAAAAACAAAAATTAGAAATATCTCATTGAGAAATTCAGCGCTAATACCAATAGTTAGTGGGTGTGTGGTTCAGTCCTTTCAATGAAAGAAGAGAGTTTTGATTTGGATGAAGTTGACGTTCACTACCAGAATTCAAATGTTTTGCGGACATCCGGTTTCGGATGTTTAATGACCCGAAAAAACATTTCGGACGCTTTTAGGACGCGTAACGGGTTAACGTAATTTTTCGGATCATTTCTGGACTATTTTCGGACCATTTTCGGAATTTTGTATGTTTTTGATTTTCGGACCACTCGCGGGCTAATGGCGGGGGGAATACTTCGGATTTGTTTCGGGTTTGTACCAGATCTATATCGGGCTATAATATGTTGATTAATTTTTTAATTTTTAATCTTCAGAACATTTTCGGTTCTTTATCGATACGCATTGATTTTGCAAATAAACTGTTATTTTATCTCGGTTTGTTTTCGGTTCGCTGTCGGTTAGTATTTATATATTGGTTTTGTTTCGGAGTTTATTTTCTCGGTCTAGTTTCGGTTCATTTTCGGGTTTTTTCGGTCTTTTTTCGGACCGTTTTCGGTTATTTTTATTTTCTCATTTTCGGTTTTTATCGATTTTTTTCGACTTGTTTTCGGGTTGAGCATAAATTATTTCGGATTGTTGGAGAATTTGCTTCGTATTTGCTTCGGTTTTTTGGATTTGGTTCAGCTTTTTGTGGTTGGTGTTTTCCCACGGTGTGCATGTATTGCTTGGTTGTCGAATCTCAAATGACCCTATAAAGACCCGAAAAGGTCCCTCAAATGGGTCCCGAAAATGACCCTACAAAGACCCGAAAATGTCCCTCAATTGGGTCCCGAAAATGACCCTACAAAGACCCGAAAATGTCCCTCAAATCGGTCCTATTTTAATCCAACCCCGGAGACCCGAAACAAATCCGATAACAGAACCGAAAATTTATTTTTCGGGCTTATTTGCGGACTGCTTTCGTGTGTCAAATGCAGACCCGAAAAATATACTTTTTTGAGTCTTTCTCGGACCTTTTTCGGTACAAATATGATCCGCAAAAAATTTAAAATCTGGTAGTGGTTGGCGATCCGATGATCAGTACACAAACTCCATAAGCGTTATTGATCTTGCGAAAATTTGAACTATCTGACCATGAAGGTCTTTGTATCTACAAGCAAACAAAGAATAAATAGGAACAACATGTACAAGCAACTGAATTTGCAAATATTGATGAAAAATAAATTTGAAAAAAATAGTATGTGGGACTTTAAAGACAAATAAATGGACGATCAAGTTGAGACGCGCGAATATAGTAAAAACAAGTAGCGGCTGACTTTAATTAAACTGAATCCAATTATAAAATGGGGTATGGCTATCTATTTATAAGATCCAGAAGCTTGGATTTCTTCTAAAGCAAATAGAAGTTCGTATTTAAGTCTTAAGGCCTGGTAGAAAGTTCTCTCCTATCAGACCCGTATTAGAAAAATGATTGATTTGTTTCACAGATTCTAGATAGTTTAGAAGGAATTTTAAATAAGGATGGATCCATTTAAAAGTAAACTTTGAGATATTTGAACCACTACTTATGAGTCTTCACCAACAAATTCAAATTTGAGAGTTATGAACATTTGAAATTTGATGTTGTTTGTGGTTCGAATCTGAATTAGTCTTGTGGATAGAACTTGATTTATGCATACTAAACCTCTTTAGATTGTTCTTTTAAAGTCTTAATGAAAATAAAAGCAGTACAATAATTTAGTAGCATCTCATCCATAGAAACATTTGTATAAACAATGGGGATTGAGATCACCTGATAATTTAATTGATAGGCTTACATAATTGGTCCGTGGACATGAGACAATGACTCACCCTCAGAGGTGATGTCTTCATCAATTTTAAAAATTTTAAGGATGTTGATGAGTTGAGTTGAGCTCATTCCATCAGGAGAGAACAGAGCCTTAGTCAATCATGGGTGCATAAGGATTTTTTTTCCCAGGCACTAAATAAGAGTATTGAAGAATTAGTGAAAAATGCTACAAAATGAGTATTGAGGAAGCTTGAGGATCAGCAATACTGGAGCAAATATCTACAATATTTGGCTAAATGGTAAAGAAGGGAAGAAAATAATTGAGGCCAGAAACCCTTACGTGAAGTCAAAGTGTCTGAAGGACCAATGATCACAAAAACAAAACATGAAAATATGAAACTATAAAATTATGGCCTCATATGTTGGGAATAGATGAATGAAAGTGGAGAGAAACTTTGTAGGAAACTCACACCTTACTAGGAATCTCACTCTTTATTTCTTGGATTTCTTTTGGACTTTATTTAGTCACTTCTTTTGGACTTGATCTAGCCCAAAGACTTGGGCATTGATGTTCAATACTCCCCCTCAATGCCAAGTCTGTCTTCCCTTTGCGGTGGCCTTTTTATGTTAGCTCCAATATCAAATTTGTCTTGTTTGACCTGCTGTTGTCTACCCTCTTCAACCAACCTTTCTTGAACATTTGACAACTCGTAATCACTTGGCCTTATCTTTGACATATCTTTTGAGCTTTTGAACCTTCCTAACCTTTCTCCAGTATTTCGCGTCGCGCTTGACTTCATCGAAGTCCTCTTTATCTTCTCTTGTGATCCACAGTGATCATCTGATAGTTTCTTGATCTGAGTAACCTCACTCAGCTCCCCCAGCTTCAGAATTTTCTCTCCAACAAACTTCTCTTCTATACCAGTGTAGCTCCCCTGAACGCCATCACGCATGATCTCCATTCCATCATGGTCTCGACCCTTAACGGGACCTGAACCCTCCAACCAGACTCGCACATCCGGTTTTATAACTATCAACTCCTTTCCTTCGTGTTCCTCCACGAAGTCAATCAGCATGTCATCTCTAGAGCCATCTTGCTCTATCTCATACTCAACTGACACATCATCCTCAAACATTTCCTCATCCAACTCTCTCGTGATAGAGTTTGCAATTATCTCACAATCACCGTCACTCTCCAAGTCTTCTATCCATAGATCATCATTGCTATCATCTGAAAGATCCCACTCCTCCTCTTCAGATACATCTTCGTAGTCCTTAACTTCAGCAAATGTTGCCTCAAAATCCCACTCATCTTCACTATCATCACATCTCTGCTCCATCTTTGTAAAGTTTCCTTGTACCTTGCTTCCAAATCGGCAATCTCTAGCAAAGTGTCCTTTGTGACCACAATTGAAACATTCTCCTCTTTCACGTCGCTTACTTAGTACTTCATGATAATCTTCTTTATATGAGTCTTCTTCTTCACTATCAGATTCATGTTGACGATGAATGTTCTTACCTTCTTTACGCTCTCTTTTGTACTTGTCTTTGTCAAATCTCTGACTTGGTCTTCTAGCACTGTAGAGTGCTTCTTCTGCTTGTGTCTCCTCCTTACTCTCCGTCTTGATCGTGAGTTTTGCCATTTGTTGTGCCAAAGCTTCTTGATTTGCCAGAAGATTCTCTAGCTCTACTAATGATGGTTGTTTAGGCCATCCTTGAAGTGCCGCTATGAAGCTATTATATTCAGGTCTTAATCCATTTATGATAATTCTTCTTTTCCGATCATCTCCAAGTTTGGCTTCATCATCCAACTGTTCTATTTCACGGCACAGATTCTTTATCTTGAAAAAATATTCACTAATAGAGAGCGTACCTTGAGTGGTGTTCATTAACTCCCTCTCTAGTGGTTGGAGTCTAGCGGGATTCTTCTTTGAGAAGAGTGACGCCAAGATATCCCATGCTTCCTTCGGTGTTTCCACATCTTCAATTCTTACAAGCAAACTCTTATCAATACTTATCTTGAGGGCATATAAGGCCTTACCAGCTTTGATGTCCCATGACCTATATGCCTTATCATCCTTCGAAGGTGGTGAGGTCTCACTACCGGCTACTATCTCCCACAAGTCTTGTCCTCTCAAATAGGACCTCATGCAAGACTTCCATTCTCGATAGTTATACTCATTTAGTTTCTCCATTGTCCCAACCGAAACACTAATATCCGCCATTGCAAGTTTGAAGAAAAGAGCGTACCTTATAGCAAGTTACTTGCTACCTTCTTTGGAGATGCTCCTACGCTCCTTCACCGGCCTCCGAATCGCCTAGCTCTTGATACCAAATTGTTGGGAATAGATGAATGAAAGTGGAGAGAAACTTTGTAGGAAACTCACACCTTGCTAGGAATCTCACTCTTTATTTCTTGGATTTCTTTTGGACTTTATTTAGTCACTTCTTTTGGACTTGATCTAGCCCAAAGACTTGGGCATTGATGTTCAATATCATACACGACTATGGCAGCTCAAGCTCATTTCTTTCTTTCTTCTTTAAAAAAAAAAAAACAAATTGCATCCAAGAGAAACAGAGAGTGATATCCTTTGGTGACTCAGAATATGTTGAAGATTAGTTTGATTTATTTTGTTGTGGGTATATGGTCATTCTGTGACAATGGGTGTCCTCTAGTATGTATGTAATATTTTTTCACTAAAAAGCTTTAATCTATTAAACACAAGAAAAATATTCTGATTATACACACTGCCAATCAGCTTGGTGAGCTATTGTTTTCTTGCATAACTTTACTTCCTTGTTCGTGATTTAAAATAGAAAATTTTGGGATGATTTCTAAATCAGTTGACATGTGAGACAAAAGTAGAGTATTTCTGAACATTTTTTATATTCAAGATCTCAAAGCGATTTAGTTTGATAGTCAGATCATTTACTTGAAATGACAATATCGGTCATTTTAATTATTTATTTGACATTACATTTTTATTGTGTTCAAAATTTTTATCGAAGCAATGTCACGTTGAGAGAACAACGACTTATTGAGAGACAAAGCTACTTCTTTTTACTGAGTGACAAATCAATATAGTGGACATGTGAGATTAAATGGATTTATTTGAAATGAAAATATTTTTCAGTTTAATTATATATTTGAAACTACATTTTTACTGTCTTTAAATTTTTTTTATTGAAACGATGTCAGTTTGAGAGAGCGACTTACTAAGAGATAAAACTACTTCGTTTTGCTAGAAGATATATCCAAACTTGTGAGACTACATATATAAATTCAATACTATCTCTACTTGAAAACCCTAACAACAATCTGAGAAAATGGGACTGCCGCCTTCGATGAAGTGCAATCACAAGAAGAGAGACCAGAGGTATGAAGCCAAAGAAGCATTTAGAAGAGCATTGAAGAATATAAACATCGAGTCAATAATCTATCAGTGAGGTACGAATTCTATATAACATCTCATTTTAACATTAGTGATTCTCATTGATTATCATAAAAGTATGATTTTGAGACGTTAAGACTTAAAAGAGACAATAAATTATATAAATTAGTTTGATATTCCTGGCTGATTATCAGATCTTGTTTGAAAATGTTTATACAAGGATGCAGAACAAGCATAAGTCAATTAAAGGAGACAATAAAATATACAAGTTTGTTTTTTAAATGCATAAAGAAGTTCTCACAATTATGTTATATAAATTTTTGAGAACATATTAATTTAGGATCATTTTAGGATCAATTTCATCAATGGTATTCATATGATTTACATCGTAAAGTCACTCTAGATTTTATATGTTCTATTCTTTTTTGCCTTGTTTCTTTTGATTTGTATATGATGGTTGAAGGCAATTCATTGTGAACCTCTTGCTAATGTAAGTCAATTATTATGTGTCATGTTGATCATGTATAAGTTTATCGTAACTTTCATTTTTTGTTTTTATCACGCTTCTTCCAAATTGTGGCTAAACTTTGCATTCACATCCGTTTCTCTTTCAAGGGCTATGGACCTTCTGCAGAGTGCTAATCCGGGGCTAATGAGCTGCCTGAGACTCTCTGCGACTAAGTTCGAGATATAAATATTCACCACAGCCGCAACCAAGGTATATATATATAAATATGAACGGATATCTTCTTTCATTTATTTTCTAATTTCTATAATATATATCTGCATCTGTGTAGAGAGGGCTAAATGTATTTGGTTGTGAACGGCTCCCTATACTTCAGTCCTTCATCCGTGTAGATATGTTTCTGCTGAATAATGGAGTATTTTTAGTGTCTCAATCATTATCAATTAAGTTTGATTTCCAATACCCTGCAAGGAGTGCATGCAAGCCTAGAACGATGCTCTATCTTTCGATAATACTTCTGATCCTTTCCTTAGAAGAATGAAAAGCCATGACTATTCATGCTAATAGTAGTAACATATAACCTTGATATCTTTTATTTTTAATATCATATCAGATATTCAAAAATTCACATGTAAATTCCATGTCAACAACATCATAATAAATATAGCAGCCATGCCTTTCCTTTCATCACTCCCTGTTGTCTTATCTCGTTTTCGTTGTGTCTTAAGTTTGATCTCCTTTTGAGCCTGAACTGCAACCGGTCATTGAGAATTTCAATCTTCAATGACTAACGCTTCCAGACAAGTTCTTCAATCATACACAATTAGGTCAAACTCCATCAACTTGAAAATCAAAGGTAAGCAAGGTTTTTCATTTTCCTGCTCATTTCATTTTGTCTCCCATGACTATGTTGAATTTTCGGGTCGGCTCATATTGGATTGTATTCCCATTGTGACTCAAAAGCCCAGACTTATAAGTCATGGTTCAACAATCCAATATAAGTCACCTTCTCTTCCCCTCACTAGCCGATGTGGGATATTTCGCCAAGTGACATACTCAACAATCTCCCCCTCACTTGGGGAAATATCACATGCTCCCCCTCGATCAATACTTCGCTATGCCCCTCCTCGTGGCATGCGTCCTCATCGTAGGTGCGCCCTCTGCGTCTCCCCCGCTCTCTGGGGTCTAACCTACGTCTTAGTCGCCCTGCGACTCTCTCTGGCCCAGCCAGTTCACTCGCACTCTTTGCGAGCCACTCTCGCCGCCCTGCGGCGTCCTTCATTCTTGGGGTGCCTCAACTCGTTTCCTTGGCCGCAACACTTATCCCTGGTCCCGGATTGAACCGTCGGCTCTGATACCATGTTGAATTTTCGGGTCGGCTCATATTGGATTGTATTCTCATTGTGACTCAAAAGCCCAGGCTTATAAGTCATGGTTCAACAATCCAATATAAGTCACCTTCTCTTCCCCTCACTAGCCGATGTGGGATATTTCGCCAAGTGACATACTCATGTTGAATTTTCGGGTCGGCTCATATTGGATTGTATTCCCATTGTGACTCAAAAGCCCAGGCTTGTAAGTCATGGTTCAACAATCCAATATAAGTCACATTCTCTTCCCCTCACTAGCCGATGTGGGATATTTCGTCAAGTGACATACTCAACAGACTATACGGAATCTGATATTCACTATACTAATCTTTTCATTAGTTGGTGATGACATATTGCTGAAGGCACCCAAGGGGAAGAAGCCTTATATATGTCTCCCAAAGTGATTGAGATCACTGTGGACGATAAGCAGGGGAAGAATAACGTTCAAATAGAAGGTCTTTGGCATTACCGCCCAGAAGATGCCAAGGGTGGACGCAGAAACTTTCATGGAGAAAACGAGTTATTCCTATCAAACCATGTTAATACTCAGCTGCCCGAATCAATAGAGGGTAAATGCAATGTGCGTAACTTTGAGGAGTATTTGAAACTAGATGATGTTGAGGATACCGATTATTTTTATCGGATGTTGTACGATCCGAACACTCAACAGTTTAATCCTAACAGACTCGAAGTGTACGACACCTTGATTTCTTAACACAATCCTTTTTTTTATCATTATTCTTCTAATTGTTCGAGGGGTTTCATTTTAAAGTTTTTTTTATGGTCATTTAGTTGTATACATGTATTTATTGATTGTCATCACAATTTTGTGGTAGAATATGTGTGTGTGAGTTATCTGTTAAGCCAGATCTCATGATGGTCAAGTGCGACGAATGTAGTGGTTGGTAAGTTACAGTATTCTGATTTATTTTCTACTGTATTACAAATGAAATTTTGAAATGCAGTTTTTTGGCACATCAAATTAATTTTTGGAACCTTTTTACTGTTTATAATTTAGGTCTTTGTTTATCAGTAATTTCATAATGCATAAGCACATCAATTTATTTGTAGCGTTTCAGTTTGAGAAAAAAGAACTATGCTTTGTGATCCATCCTCTGGTAAGAAAACATGTTTTCCTGTTAAAGCTGCAAAGGTTGAAACCCATCCTTATTTCGCAAATATACATAAAAGAGGATATATACTTCACCACTTCAAACATTACTATGAATTGAGAAAATGAGAAACCTTCGTGACAAAAAAATTCTAATTTGCTCAACTTGTTTCTCTTATAAATAGCATCCATTTTTGAGTGGTAGCTCGATACTATATTTTGTCCATGTAAATGAAAAAGCGCTCTGCCCCATTAAATAATTATATTGTCTACAATAGAAAGAATATTTTACAATCACGTCTTCTCATTCCCATTATCTTTCTAACATAAGTGAAAAGAGTTGCGAATTTACCAAAGTGAGAACTAAACTTATAAAGCAAAATATAAATATTTCTAATCTTTATCAATTGGCAAAATATAAAGACTTATTTGGATTCTCGGCATGATTGTTACATTGGTCGCATCTTAAATTCATGGATGTGGTGCTGAAAGTGGCTGTGGGCGTAGTGTTGGAAGGGATCAGATGTGTGAACGTGGGGGATGTTCAAGCTGCTAGTACAAGTAGGAATGATGATATATAACAATGATACTAGTTCCACTAATATAATAGTGACAAAGATTGTTCTTCCGTTGACGAACAGAGAAGAAATGGTCCTTCCGTAGGTGAGTTTGGGAAACCATCAAATTCACCTCGCTTTATTTGTAAAAAACAACTACACAAATTTTATTAAACTATTCTTGCTTGTTGGCATTATTCATGATTATAGGTGTAATTTGAGTTTGGTATTTGATATCATCATATTTTATTGCATATTTGTTTATCTTGTTGTAATGTTCATGGTTAACTAGAATACAAGTATGTGATTTGATACCCTCATCTTATATTACATTATTATGTATTTTTATGGATAAAGTATTTGTGATGCGAAGGCAACAAGGACGTTAATTATTAGCAATATGTTATGATGTAGATGGCTTGTAGATTGTGCCACCTTTGGCCAAGCAAAGAAAAAATATTTGGTCAATTTTTGAAGAGCATTTTGCGAGAATTTTAAGTATGTAATTTTTTTGCATTTGATCAAGTCATACTAAGATTATTTGTTGTCAACATACTTTATAGTGTAGTAATTAATCAATTGCTTTCAGTTCAACATACTATGTGCAAAGAAACGTTTCCAAGAGTGAAGGAGATAAAGTAATTTTAACACATATTCAAATGACTATGAAGAGAAAACTTAATATTGAGTATAAAAGGACCGTGCAAAATAATGCTAAAAAAATGGATTGACGATGGAGTAATAAGGTCCAGATTACTTCTCTCTAGATGTTTGGAACACATTTGCCCATATTGGAAATCCCCCGGCCCAAATTTCTTAAAAGGCTAACATCTAATATGTTAAATCGTAGCAAAAATCGAATCTCAAATGCTACGAAGCCTAAATCATTTGCATTAGTTGAAGAGGTATTATATATAATAATTCGAGTCTTCAGCAGGAGGAAAGGGACTGCATTTCTCAGCTAGCTTATCTTTCCAAGTGTGAGTGCATCCATTCTTCTCAACAGGCCAAAATCCACTGGGCTAAGTATGGTGACCTAAATACTTCCTACTTTCATGCTGTGATGAAGAAAAGATCTTATGGTAACAAAATCAGCAGGATTAAGGATGTTGCTGGCAACTGGATTGAAGATCAGGATTCCATTACCACCACTTTCATAGATCACTTTCAGAACATTCTTGGTCATCAGCAGCATTGTCTCCCCCTCAACTCTGATAATACCCAAGGTATCGTCCTCACTGACACGGATGTAGCAGATTTATGTATTCCTTTTTCTGACGAAGAGATAAAAGACACCTTCTTCCAAATGGGAAATAATAAGAGCCCAGGTCCAGATGGGTATAACGCCAACTTCTTTAAAGCCTGCTGGTCTATAATTGGGAAGGACATCTGTTTAAGGTTGTATTTTTTTATTTAAAAACAATTCAATTAAATTAGATTAGATGAATTTAGTTGAGCCAAACTGAGGTAAATTAAATAGAAAATTTCATTTAAAAAGAAATAAATATAATATTAATTTTTTAAAGTGAATTGAAAAATGAACGTAAAAGAAATTAAATTGAATTGAAATGAGCTGGACTAAATTAAATCAAATTGATTTGAGTTGAACTAGTTTTAATTAATATTTTTAAAGGCGGTCAGGTTGTCCACTTAGATGCTTTATCGTTAGGTAACATTAAAATCACGCTTAACTGAATATTTGCTCCGCCATTTTCTTAAAAAACAATATTCTTGAAGTTCAAGATCGAATCGGGTACAAGTATTCTTAAAATATTTAAATTCAAACACTAGTTTTATTAATCTACATCTATAGTTTAATAATTATTTAGGTTGCGTTAAAAAATAATAAGATGATGTGTTTAGTAGCTTTATATCTAAATTACTAATAATGTTAAAAAATCAGTATTATTAATCCCACTATTTGAGATGAATTAATTTATCTGATTGTGAAGATAAGTCATATTTTCATAATTATCCAAAAATCTATAAGGGTAAAATATTCCAATTACGAACATATAATCTATCAAGGTGAAGAAAGGACGACATAGAGGCGAAGAAAAGAGTGAAGACACATAGACGAAGAAAGAGTAAAGACTTAAAAGATGATAAGTCAAAAAACAAAAAATTATTTACATTTCAACACCATAATCAGAATAGATGTAGAAAATCTATTGACTGCTCGGATATCCAAAATCCATCAACCACAAGTTTCTCCAATCTGTAATAGCATTCATTAACACGTTTCCTATTAACTCTGGCAATCTAAGCCAAATCATGGTTGTATTACAACACATGTTTTTGATGATTTATTGGAATTGGATGATGTTGATTTATGTAATATGAAATTGAGTGAGGGATCCTCACTTGGATTGGAATCAGATGAATGCGCAGATGAGGGAATGGAAAAGAAAAACAACCTATGATGAAATTGAGAATGGGCTTGAATTTGATTCAGATGGTGTGCGGATAGCGGACGGCAACAACATAGGAAAAAGTAGGGCATGTCATATTGATGCAATTTTGATAAATATTTAAATATATTTTGGTAAAATAATCTTTATTCTTTGTGTCCACCAAACATATTTTGAAAATTATATAATCCGGGAGAAGCCACGTACAAAGAAATCGATTTATACTGATGATAGTAAGTAGTAGTATAAGTGTGGGAAATTTTGAAAGAAGAGCTTATATATATATTGAGGAGATGGGCGAGTGGAGGACTATTGTCTATTATTCTTAAATCATCATCAGCCCATTTTTCTAATCAGATACTAAGATAGTATTTCTTAATAGTTGCTACTTTAATTTGTCGAACACGACACGACACAGAATATAAATAGAAATTCACATCTTCAAATAAAAAACCGTCTTTGCTAAATGTTGCATGTTACACATTTAAGCTGTCAACAGTGGAGGGAACAACACGCTCGGCTCGGCTCCTTATAATAACAAACTGCAGTAGAGTACTTATGTAAATTACAATTAATAATCTCCCACTCATTATAGTATTGTGGGAGCCAGAGGCACCATTGGTTGTGGTTGGGGCAAGCAAGCAACCGCAAGGATGGGTGTCAAGAAAAGAAAAAAAAGAAACCAAAGCTAATGATTATTAAAGCCCAAACGGAAAGCAAATGAAAACTTGGTTGAAGAACAAATGCGTAATTATTATTATTATTATTATTATTAAGCTGAATAAGAAAAAAAAAAGAAAAGAGTTTTGGTTGGTGTGTGTGTGTGGGGACATACAAGTTGATGGGAGCCATTTGGTAGTTGGATTCTCCAACATACGCATCCACGCCCACGCTTGTAAAGCCAAAAGAAGACTATTAACTACTATCACCATTTACTCCCATCTCTCTTTTCCTCTCTACCCAACCCCCTAAAATATTATACAAACATGTTACTCCCTCCGTCCTCTAATACATGTCGTTTATGGTTAATTTGAGTAGATTAAGGTGAAGTTAATGCTAGCGGTTGAACAAATTTAATAGGTAGGTGATTAACAATTTTTTGAAAAAGTTCGTGCAAAAAGTAAAATTGGTAGATGATTATTGGTGAAGAATGTATTCTTTATTGATTATGATAATGAAGTGATTAATGTTTGACATTTTAAGGTAGTTGTTGATATTAAATACGCATTGAAAATTGGTAAGTGACAAGTAAAAGTGAACAAAAAAATTCGGTTAAGTGACATGTAAAAGAGGACAGAGAGAGTATATCACACCCCTTTTTCTTATTTTATTAACTTTACCCACCATATATATTTACATATATGATTAACTAAGTTAACAAACGAATTATTTATATCAAATTTTCTTACCTTTTTCAACGTAGTTTCCCACTAACTTTTCATAAACCAACAATGAATTATTAATTTCTCAAATTTTCTCTAAATGGAAAAAGGAAAAAGCCTTGAGCATTCATTTTGTTTGACATATTTTCCCATAAACAAACACTTCCAAAATATAGCTGATACAAACCCACGGTGTTGGGTGATGGATATTTATGCGTGATATTTTATACTGTACGTACTTTGTATCTGCGGCCATCAGAAAGTGAAGTGTCAAGCCTTGGTTTATTTAGCTTTAGCGGGGTCTCTAGATTGGCGGCTCGAGATTGGTGCGGTGTGAAGGCGACATGGGGGATCGCTAGTTTGATTCCAATGTTTTTTGTTTCCATCATCATATGATCAAACACGTGCAAATCGTAACCTTGAATTATTGCAACAGATT
>NQLW01000756.1:19472-35516 GCA_002312845.1 Kalanchoe fedtschenkoi
AAAGGTACCTTTGTCGACAACAAGGCACTGAATTCCTGCAAAGTAATTATTGATGGATTTGTGGGGGATTGTTACAATTAATTCACATGAGTGAGTTAGGATAAGTAACAATAATGGTTATAATATGATTGGATGTGAATAAATTTCATGAAATCCATCAATAACCATGTTTGACAGTAAAAGATAATATATAGAAGTGCATTAATTATCCTTGTATCCCACATCATCTGAGAAAGGATATTTAATGTAACTTATATAATCTTACGCTTCCAGAAATATAAGAGGGGAACAGGGGAACCACACGCGCACACCACCACCACCGCCGCCGGCTGGGCCGGGCCGGGCGCGAGGCGCGGTGCGCGGTGCCGGCGTGGGCTGGGCCCTTCTTTTTGCGGAAAGGTCCGTTTGATTACAGCCCAAAAGAGCAGCAGCCCATCGTCCTTCATATCTTTTGTCGATCCAGCCCATCCCTGTGAGAGGAGACTAAGTCAGTAACAGACTGGTCAGCAGCAGTAACTTAGTGGAGCTGCAGTTAACGAATGTGGAGCTGCAGTTGTAGCGGTTCCGGGGAGTTGCGCCTCTGGTGGTGGAGAAAGTGGGAAGGAGTTGCGCAGAACTTCCTCCTTCTCCTGTGCTATAAATACAGCCTCCTGCAGCAGCATTCGATACACCTTCAATGAGCAACTCTTCTAGCTCTCTTCCTCCTCTACACTCTGCATCAAATCCAGAAAAAGCATACGTGCTTTGCAGGAAAGCTACCTGAAGGAGCTTTAGAGGAGATTATCCAGCTGGTGCGAAGCTGAGGTAATTGAAACCGTCTTATCCTGGGAGGATTTTGGTAGTAACCCGAGCGCACTGTTTACGGGGCTTATTTCCTCTAAGGCAAACCAGCTTAATCTGGTGATTCGGTTTGTAAAGAAATGTTGTTCCATTTCTGTCAGTTTGATTTTATATCATGTTTAATGCCAATGGCATGTATCCTACTGTATGCGACAAGTGTCTATCAATCATACTGTACTCTCAATTTTCCAACACCTTCAGTATCGTTCCTTGTATTTACACGCATTTATTTAAAGTTTTTGTTTCTGCAGGATGACCGGCAGCTAGTGAGGGATTGCATTGCTGGGTTCATCTACGATTCGAGCCCGGTTGATTTCACCAGTGATTTGGGCACAAAGTTTGCCCTTCATCCGACAGTTCTCAAAATGTCTCAGCCGCCCAGAATAGCGTCGTGGATAGCGCACAGCATCGCTTCTAGTCTCGAAGCGCTCTTCCTCAGCAGGTTTGAATCTCACCGCGCCGAGTACTGGCAGACTCTGTACGCCACTGTTGTAAGTGAAGCGAAACTTACACGACGGTTTGGATTTTTTTTTTTCCTCGTTTTTTCTTTTCATTTACGATTCGTTTGGTTCAGAGCTTGAAGGTCCCTTATCTTCTACTTTGCTCGGAAGCTGATGATCTCGCCCCGTACCAAACTATTCGTAACTTCGCCCAGCGTCTCCACGATCTCGGTGGCGATGTAAAACTACTGACTTGGAAAGATTCACCTCATGTTGGTAAGTCTGTAAATCACTCTCGTATCCGGCAACCAAATCTACCTGCCCAGCTCCATGGAGTACCACATAGGCAGGGACGGCGCATCGGTCCACGACGGCCAAAAGGAAGGCCTGATACACCTGCCCAGCACGCCGAGCATCAACGCCCACGGCATCCTCGGCCAGATCCTCTTCGACGTCTGCATCCCGAAAGACATCGAGGGCTGGGATATGAGACCCGCGAGCTCCTTATCAGGACGCCCATCCACCTCTACTCGAAGCCGAAGGCACTCTCCCTTCAACCCCATCAAGTGCATTCGCCGCTCAAAACTGTAGTCTCCGAGATTCAGGCCTTCCCTCACCCAGTCCGTGCGCCAAGATTTCCCAGCTGTTGAAGAGCGTGGTCGCAATGCAGTGAGCTATTTTGTTCGAATTCTCCAGCTCCATTATAGAAAGCAATAAGTGAGATCCAGATGCATGGATCCCTGTCACTGTAAGTTCTTTATATTGCTGTAAACTGTATAGATGCTTTAAGCTTCCATGAAGTAAATCACCCAACTTTTTGGATGTTTCTATGGCATCATATTGAAGCTTTTTGCAAGGTCTGTTTAAGTCTTCAAACCAAGTAGCTGATTTTTTTCACATTCTGACACAACACTATTTCAGACAAGCGCGATGTTTCTAATTTAAAAATGCTGTAACACAACATTTTTTTAGCTTTGTTTCAAAGAGGATGTCTTCCGGGTCGGAAATTTTCATCACATAAAATTTTTTGACAGGAGAAGAAATCTCTTCATTGCTACTGGGATTTTCATTTCTCAAAGAAGAGGAATTCCAACGGTTGAAAAACCAGAAAGTTTCAAATTTTATCCCCAAGTGCGCAATTCCCCAAAATAGAAAGGACAAGGACCTAGCCCAAACCCTAACCTTAACATCTTAATTCGATTCAAATTATTAATTCTTGAATTCTCCCTCCTTTTGGCTATAACTCCAAAACCCCACTAAGAATCTGCAACTAGCTTCGGAGAAAATGGTGCAGCCGGAGTACGAGCAGAGCCGTCAGAAGCGGTTGGAGGAGAACAGGAAGCGGATGGAGGCGCTGAACCTTCCTCAGCTCTCTCAGGCCCTCCGACAGTTCTCTCCCGGACTCACGACGCCCCCGGTAACTTCTCGCTTCATGAAATCTGCGTCTTTATCTCCGTCTGATGAAAAAGGTGGGAACTTTAAGCAGTTGAGATGTTTCACGGCTGTTTGCAGATGAAGCAGAGGAAGCCTCGCACAGTTGAGAAGAAGATGGTTCCTGTTCGAAGGTCTGATCGATTGTCGGGCGAACCTGGTCCTGTTTATCTCGAGGTTTGTTCTGTCCTCTGATATGTCTAAGTTCCATATTGATGAAGTTACAATCTCTTGAGATCAGAAAATTTCAGTCTTTGAATTCGTCAGATGGGCTATTCACTTACATTAGATTTCGACAGTGTCTGAAGTGAGCTTACAATTATCAGCTTACCTGTGCTTTGGCTATTAGGTGGATGTGGATCGCTATGACCGTGTTACAATACCCAGAAGGTACGAGCTGCTCGTGCTCATCAGTTTGTTCGTGGCTCGGCAAACTGTAGAGTGGATGTGATGAGTGAGACGATTTGCTCTCGGGTGTTGTGCAGGGTCTCAAAGGCGAGGGACTTGTCCAACCGGGTTTATGCCTCTGAGGAAGAAAGAAGTTATTCTATCAAGAGAGCTGAGGAAGTGCAAGCAGCACTTGACGCAACTCATCCTTCATTTGTTAAACCTATGCTACCCTTGCATGTCTCCGGCGGTTTCTGGCTGGTAAGGAAAATCCTAGTAGTTTAAAGTTCCGGCATTTTGTGACATCACATAGACTTGGCATGTTTCGAAATGCACTGATTTGTAGTAGCTTATATCAAGCTCATTATAAGGCCTCTGATCTAATGTTGAAACTGTGAACTGATTTTTGATGGAAGGATTATTGTTTTATGACGATTAGGGACTTAACGTGTCATTTTGCAAAAGACACCTTCCAAATCGCGACAGTGAAGTAACTCTCATTGACGAAGATGATGAGGAGTATCCAACCGTTTACTTGCCTAGAAAAACGGGACTAAGCGGTGGATGGAAAGGGTTTGCTGTGGCTCATGATCTGACTGATGGAGATGCTCTTGTATTTCAGTTGATCAAGCCCACCGCATTCAAGGTGAATGATTCTGGTTGCTTCTTTTTTTGGCTTCTTAGGTACATGGCCATAAATTTAGCCGCCTATGCTGTTTTCTGATTTGTTCCGTCCTCGCAGGTTTACATCACCAGAGCAAGCGGGTTCAAGAAAACAGCCGCGTAGTAGTAAGTCTGTTGAGGTTGGGTATGGTAACTGATTATTTATTGGTTCATCTTGTTAATGTTCTAGTCATGGTTTTGAGGTAGCTTGAATGCGCTGGCTCTTTACGTATAAACTCGAGGAGATCGCGGAGAGTCCTCAACCTGGCGATGTAGCTATTCACTCCGCTGGACGTGCTAAAGTGGATAAGATTTGTGTGAAATCAGCGTACCATTGCACAGCTAACATTATGCTTGGTAATCGAATCTCTTCATTCTGCTGTAGATGAGGATTGGAGTTCCTACAAAGTCAAGTCCTCGAGCTGGAGGCCAAATCATTTCATTTCAATCTGGTAGCTATTGTGCTCGACTAGTTGAAGATGATGAGCACTTTTTTGGAGACCGGATCATTCGGTTTCATTTTCCATTGGTGACAGCTTGTAAAGCAACCTATCCATGTCTCAAGCTCTGCAGTTAGTTTCATATCATGGGACAAGTCCATATTTTGGTGTTGAAAAACTTGTTAGTACTAATTGGTAACTCATTATCCATGGCGTACACTCAACTCCTATCCATCTCAGAAGCTTGGTGGCAGCTTCAATCTAGAAACCTAAATCTCAATCTTTATATAAAGACTCAATGCAGAGGCTGGCTCCCAAACTCCACTGTACTACAAGCTCCGAGTTTTTATTTCTTAATTAATTCATTTTCTTTCCATTAAGGATCCGGGGGATCTTTTGGGGAAAATGCCTACAGGATATTAGGTGACTCGAGGAGCCTACCTAGTACCTGGCGAGATACCTGACGACTGAACAGGCGAGCTGCGCCTGCAGCTTTTGCAGCAGACTGATCTACAAGCCCCGAGGTTTTGAGCAAGCAGAAAGTTTGGATTCCAACTGTTATATATGCATTGGAATCCATTTATATCATCAAACAATCTGTTTCCAGTCATTCTTGGTTACATGTTGAGAGGAAAAATTTAGTGCAGTATTTGTGCTACAACTTCTGGGTATGGAAACGTAAGAAAAAAATGCAATAATAACATAATAATTTTGGTTTTTTATTCACTAAAACAAGTTAATTTCTTTAAAAAAAACAATAAGAATTGAGTATCAGATAGTTTCCTAATTTATAATCTATGTATTCAGATCGACTAGTTGGTGAGGGGATATATTTTTCCTGCCACCTTCCTGTATAACTCCACATCTTGAAAGTAGTGTGCTTTGATCTTGGCATACACCATTGACAGACGTATTTTTGACCCTATATAGATGTCAATGAACGTTTTACGGGTCAGTTGCAGTCAAATAATTTCGGTAAGTACCGAGTCGAACCAAGAGGAGCACAAGACTTGCTAGGCGCTAATAACCTAATTAATAACTAACTAAATTGAAAGTAATGACACAGAGATAGAATCGAACAGAGAAGATAAGCATCCTAAGATCTTCTTCACCTAGGTTGCGTGCAAAACTAATCATGTCATTCGGGCACAAATTAATCATCCAAATCATGCAATTTCAATAATACGGCGTATCACTCAATAATTTACATGCGAGTCCGACTTCTGGGTGTTCCTACACAGTAAATTATTGACTACAATTGATTTCGTATTGTGTTGTGTCCCGATTCTGGTCTTCGTAGCTCACAAATACTAGTCAAAGGGTGATACACTAATATTTCCTAAACATGCAGCAGGATAAATAAACTACTCAATATTCCTAGACCAACTCCCGATTCTGGTCTTTGGTTGACTAGGGTCATTGACTACAACTAAGCAAAATATCCAACTCATCCCGATTCTGGTCTTCGTGGGATGGAATATCTTAACTTAGAAGATAATATATTTAATCCTAAACAAAGTTCTTAAAACATGCATATTGAAACTCTGAATAACTACGCATGACAATATAAATGTGTCCCTAAAATAATGAACATACGCAATAACATTCAAAGAAGCACTAATAACATGGATGAAAAATATTCTTAATTAATAAACATGAAAAGTTGAATTTATACACAACCTAGGATCCGTAGGATCCTAGGACAGAGACGACTACTCACTACACATAATTGAAATAACAATCATAAAGTAATTATGAAAGTAAAACAAGAATGGTAGAGGAAAGCTTAGTCTTTTGAAGCTCCAACTCTGAACGGAATTCGTTCCTCTGGAACTTCTGACAGGAAGATGTGGTGTGGTGCCAGGCTTCTGTGTCTGTCTGATGATTTAAAGAATGAGACCTAGACTCATATTTATAGGTAATCTGTCACCTTAGACTATTCTCCGTAGGATTTCTATTGCCAAAAGGGTTCCTAAAAGAGAATTAGAAACTGTCTTTTCTGGGTCTGCCACGTGTCAGCTCGATCTGGATCGAGTTTTGGGTCGTGCTCCGACATAAGACACGGTCTGGATCGTGCGTGTTTTTGTGAAGCTCGATCTGGATCGAGCGCCGCCATATGACACGATCTGGATCGTGCTGTTTTGTTCAGCTCGATCTGGATCGAGTCAGTAGTCTTCATATTTGCAGATTGACTTCTGCAGTTACTTCATTTGACAGCTTGACCCTTGAACTTGTCTTTCTGTCTGAATTTAGGTCAATTTGCATTGTTTTCATCTTTTTCTTCTTCCAAAGCCAGTATTCTTCATAATTAACCTGAAAGAGACAAAATCATCTATAAATCACTCATATTCACTCGGAAACGACTCAAATATACTAAGTATAGGCACCTAAAATAGGGTAAATTATTGCCCTATACCATCTGTGTCAATAAACTATCTGATCCTGCTTGGTGGCCTACCGCTAAAACTCGGCAAATTCTCATGCGCGCTGCCCTCTCCTGCAATCCCCCGAATATCTGAGGAACAAATTCGACCATGTACTTCACATCATACACGTGTGTTCCGAAATATAGTTGCACCAAATTCAGGAAATCTTGAAGATTGTCGGGAAGAGTGCTCCTTGTTAGGGCCTTGATCAGATATCCGAAGTCGTACGCGCCGTGGAATGTGACCCAGTAGACCCCCTTCGCACCGCCGACTAATCCAATGTCGAGCATGGCCTTGGCGAAGTCGTAGGAGGGGATCCCTTCTACTCTGTGGAACTTGAAGTTCAAACTGCGGGATATGAGCATGGAAATCGATTTGGAATTATGGGGATGAATGCGGACGTCAAAGTCGGATATGGCAAACTCCCAAACAACAATGGTTCTCTCAGGTTCCAAGGTGGCCAAGTTGCCGGCGGAGTCAGACAGAGTAAACCCCACATGGATGAGTCCCAGCACGTCGACATTGGCCTTCATCAGCCAATACCGGCCCGAAGGATTGCGATACTGGATGTCGCTTGACTCATAGATGACGCCCGGATACTCGGTGTCCATGGAGACGACGTTGAAGGGAGTGTTGTGGATGAGGTGCCTGATATTGTCCATCTCGGCCGCGAAATTCTGCCTCCCAACTCGACGGATTTGGATGTAGGTTCTGTGAGCAGGACTGTAGAGAGTGGGGTCTGGAAAGTGAATGTAATGGGAGTGGAGGTGATGAGGGTACATGGATTGGGTAGATGGCTGGTGGTGGACGAAGGTAGGAAGAGAGAGTTTTGTGGGAGGAGCCATGTGTAACTAACTGGTTTGGTGAATGAGGAGAATCTGGGGCGTGGATGTATTTATATAAAGTTGAGATTAGAAGTTCTGTTTGTTGTCGGATTCTTAGAAATTTAGAAACAAGATGGTGCAACTGCAGCCTAAGTAAGAGAAGAGCCGTGAGAAGCGGATGGACTTCCTCAACTCTCTCTCCAGCCCTCTCGCAATCACCGCACCCCCGCTTTATGAAATCTGAATCTTTGTTTCTATTTGATAAAAAGGTGAAGACTTTTTAAGTGTTTTATGGCTGTTTGCAGATGATGACGAGGAAACCTCGCACTCTTGAGAAGGAAGCGGTGCCTGTTCGGAGGTCCGATCGATTGTGGGACAAACCCGGTGCTGTTTATCTTGAGGTTTTTTTCGTGTTCTGAGCGAATTAAGTCCATCTTGATGAAGTTTAGTTTTCTGCACTCCTACCAAGATTTCAAAACAATCATAATTTCTGGAGATGAGAAGATCTCAGTCTTTGAATTCGTCAGATGGATTATCACTTACATTAGATTTCAGTCTTTATTTCATCAGATTATCAATTACATTAGACAGTGTCTCAAGTCAACTTACAGTCATCAGTTCACATGCCTGTTCAAATCTCTTTCAAACAATTAGAAAAGTATCAGTTTAAAGTTCCGACATTTTGTGACATCAAATAGACTTGACGTGTCTCGAAATGCATCGATTTGAAGTAGCTTATATTTATATCAAGATCATTGGCCTCTGATCTCATGCTGAACCGGTTAACTGATTTTCGATGGAAGGATAATCATTTTTGTAGCAATTAACTTACTTTCAGGGACTTAACACGTCATTTTGCAAAAGACACCTTCCAAGTAGCGACAGTGAAGTAACTCTCATTGAGGAAGATGCTGAGTAGTATCCTACCGTATACTTGCCTAGAAAAATGGGGCTGAGCGGAAAAGGGTTTGTTGTGGCTCATGATCTGGCTAATGGGGATGCTGTCATAAAGGTGAATGATTCTGATTGCTTTTTTTTTTGTTTCTTTGGTACATGGCCATAAATTTATCTGCCTATGCTGTTTTCTGATTTGTTCCCTCCTCACAGGTTTACATCACCTTAGCAAGCGGGTTCAAGAAAACAGCCACGTAGTAGTAAGTCTGTTGAGGTTGGGTATGGTAACTGATTATTTATTGGTTCATCTTGTTAATGTTCTAGTCATGGTTTTGAGGTAGCTTGAATGCGCTGGCTCCTATGAACACGGCACACAGCTGAAGTTAGACTTTTTATTTACATATAAACTCAGGGAGACCGATGCAGCTGATACCATTGCGCATCTAACATTATGTTTGGTAATCAAATCTCTTTCACTCTGCTGTAGGAGAGGATTGGCGCTCCTGTCAAGTCCTCCACCTGGAACTGATGTGCTATTATCCCATAGCGTAGCTATTGTGCTTAACTGGTAGAAGATGATGAGCTAGCACCAAGTTCAACAAGACGAGCACTCTTTTTTGGAGGCGAATGTTTTAGTTTTATTTCCCATTTGTGACAGCAGCTTGTAAAGTAACCTATCCATGTCTCAGGCTCTGCAGTTACTTTCATAAGCTGAGATAGAGTCTCCACTTTTGATAAATCGTTATTAGCTTGTATGTGGTAACTCTCTGATCAAACATTATCGTCTTCAACTCCTATCCATCTTTGTAGCTTTGCAGTTTCCATCCAAAAACCTAAATCTCAATCTTTTGAATCCAAGATTCAATACACAGTGTTCATTTCACACACTCCACTGTACTACAAGTTTCAGGTTTTGAGCTAGCAAATAGTGGGATTCCAACAGTTACACGCATTGGAATCCATTGATATCACAGCCAACTGTTTTAAGCCTTTCTTTGTTGCATGTTGACAAAAAATTGAGTGCAGTATTTGTGCTACAATTTCTGGATATGGAAAAATTATTCAAAATGCAATAATAACACATAAGTGTGCAATATTTGCTTATTAGTTTTTTATTAAAAAAAATTGATAGTATCATAATGTAGTTGCCTAGTTTCTAATCTTTACAGTCAGCTCAACTAGTTTGCAAGGGGATGGATTTTTCCTGCCACCTTCTCGTATAACTCGGCATCTTGAAAATAGTCTGCTTTGATCTTGGCGTGCACCATCTGTGTGAGAAGACTATCTGATCCGGCTTGATGGCTTGCGCCTAAAACTCGGCAAACTCTGATGCGAGCCGCTATGGCTTCTAATCCACCGAATAGATATGGAAAATGTTTGATCATGTGTTTCACATCGTAAACGTGTTCTCCGAAATATAGTTGCACCAAATTCAGGAAATCTTGAAGGCTGTCGGGAAGAGTGCTCCTTGTGAGCGCCTTGATCAGATATCCGAAGTCGTACGCGCCGTGGAATGTGACCCAGTGGGCCTCGTTCGCACCGCCGACTAATCCAACGTCGAGCATGGCCTGGGCGAAGTCGTAGGAGGGGATCCCTTCCACTCTGTGGAACTCGAAGTTCAAACCACGCGACTTGAGCATGGAAATCGATTCGAGATTATGTGGATGAATGCGTTCGTCAAAGTCGGATATTGCAAACTCCCAAGCAACAATGGTTCTCTGATCCCCCAAGGTGGCCAAATTTCCGGCGGAGTCCGACAGAGTAAACCCCACCTGGATGAGCCCCAGCAGGTCGATATTGGCCTTCATCAGCCAATACTGTGCCAAAGGATTGCGATACTGCATATCGCTTGACCCGTAGATGATGACCGGATACTCGGTGTCCATGGAAACGACATTGAAGGGAGTGTTGTGGATGAGGTAGCTAATGTTGTACATCTCGGTCATGAAATTTTGCCTCCCCACTCGACGGATTTGAATGTAGGTTTTGTGAGTAGGGCTGTAGAGAGTGGGGTCTGGAAAGTGATAGTAATGGGAGCGGAGGTGATGAGGGGGGTGCATGGATTGTGGCTGGCGTTGGGCGAAGGGAGGAATAGAGGATTTTGTGGGAGGAGCCATCTGTGACTTGTTTGGTGAATGATTGGAATGTGGGCGTGGATGTATTAATATAGAGGTTTCGAAACACTAAGCAGGTTAGGATTAGAAGTTCTGTTTGTACTGGAATTCTTAGAAACTTAGAAATAAGATGGTGCGGGTGCAGTCGAAGTAAGAGAAACGCCGTGAGAAGCGGCTGGAAGAGAAGAGGAAGCCTCACACTGTTGAGACGAAAGGGGTGCCTGTTTGGAGGTCCGATTGATCGTCGGACAAACCTGGACGTGTCTATCTTTGAGGTACGTTTGTATCGTCTTCTTCAGAGCGATTTGAGTCCATCTCGATGAAGGTCCGATTGTAGGAAACCTGAGAAGAAATCGGTGCCTTTTTGAAGGTCCGATTGTTGGACAAACCTGGCCCGGTCTATCTTGAGATTTGCGTTTGATGAAGTTTAGGTTTCTGCGCAACTTGTATCAAGATTTCAAAACAGTGATAAATTCAGGAGATAGAGAAAATTTCAGTCTTTGTCAGATGGGGTATCAATTAGCTGTGCATTCATCATCAGATTTTTCGACCGGATTGTCAGCTTACAGTCTTGGCGCAGGTTATCCTTCAGATTTCAAGTTATCCTACCTGCTATGTTTTCTGGCTTCCCAAGTACATACATGGCCGTAAAGTTTTCTAATGTTGATTCGGTCCCTCCTCACGGGTTTACACATCAGTAGAGCAAGACAGGTTAAAGAAAACCGCCAGACAGAAGTGAGTTTGTAAGGTGTGTGTGGTTGGTTGCCGGAGATTATACACACTCATTCATTCATCTTGTTTCTGTTCTGCTCTGTTTTTGCTGAAGTTAAAAGACTTTTCTTTGAATAAAATTGAGAAGAGAACGGCGAGTCGTCAACCTGCCAATGTAGCAAGCCAAGATTGGTGTGAAATCAGTATTCACCATTGAGCAACTACGTAGCTTTGTGCTTGGTAATCAGATTTCTTTCATTCTGCTGCAGGTGAGGATTGAGGAGAGGATTCAGGCTCCCATCGAATCCTCGACCTGGAACTCTCTCGTCATCCCATCACGCAGCTATTCTGCTCGATTGGTATAAGATGGTGACACAAGTCTCAGGCTTTGCAGTTAGTTTCATGAGTTGAGACAAGTCAGTTTCATTTGAGACAGCTTGTTGGCGTTGCCGACACAGCGGTAGGAGGTGGTGATTCAGGCATAGAGGGGTGGAGTCGGGGATCGGAAAGGAAAGGGTCATCAAGAGAAGATGATGCCTTTTTTTCCTGTTCTTGTTGTTTGGAAAAATATTAAAAGGGGATATGGAAAGCGTGTGATAAAAAAAATCTGTAGTTATTTAGGATGTTGCTTACTTTTAATTAATTTGATTTAATAGATATAATTAATTTTATTAAATTTTTTTGATAATTATAATTGATTGAATATTAAAAAAACATCATTCTATTTATGTGGATGAAATAATATTAGTTCATATAATAATATTAATAGAATGTTGGATAATACTACTAGAGTCAAATATTAGAGGAACGAGAGCAAATCAGTTCCATCCACCAAAAGTTACTTCTTCAATAACTAAAGCTTCAACCTGAGCCTTTTCTCGACTCTTCACCAGCTGATTTAGAGTTTGGGTGTCACCTCCACCCGCATTTCCAGTCTGCTCATGAGTTTGAACTCGCAAACATCTCCTTTCTTGATGCCATTGTCGCTCACGAAAGCAGACCAACCTCCGCACAGCTTATATCCACCCATGTTGGCAACGATGTTCACTGACCAGGATGACCCGGTTTCAGTACGAAGGACCATCTTCTCATCGGTACAGTAGCTTAGAGAGTTTTCTCGGACAAAATGCATTGGAATATTCTGCATAATTCAGGCATCAGATTGTGTTAATAAATATTCATATAGCATTTGCAAAATGCCGTTATTTTTGTCCATGCAAGAATAAGTTCACCCATGTATCAGAGGACATCCAAAATTGGTTCGCAATAATATTAAGTGACAAGCAAGAGCGCACCGAAGCAACAAGGAGCAAGTTCATCACTACAGAAGCAGAAGGATTGGGCGAAACTTACTAGTATGCGTCCATATTCAACATTGTATCTCTGCATCTTCGTGAGAAAAGAGGGTGGTCCGATTGAAGATGCATCAGCTGCTTTCAGCGCATTTTGGATCACTAATGAGCCAAAAAACAACAAAAATGTGAATATCAAATACAAACCAGTACTTCGTAGTCCCAAACAGTGAGAGATGAGAGCTGACAACTTTTCGAACCAGATATACTAACCACCAGACTACTTGTAACACATACGAATACAAGGAAAAAAAAAGGACATCACATGACATATTGCAACAATTAACTCAACTTGTAAGAGAGTTTAAAATTTGAATATTTACCATGTTCCAATTCTGGCTTAACAGTCCTTAGCTTCACTTCCGCATTTCGAGGCGGACATGATAGAGGGCCATTTCTTGAGGTCCTACTGGCTACTTTAGGGTTGGGTGTCACCTGCACCCACATTTCCAGCCTGCTCATGAGTTTGAATTCGCAAATGTCTCCTTTGTTGATGCCGTTGTCGATCACAAAAGCAGACCACCCTCCGCATAGTTTATATCCACCCGTATTGGCAACGATGTTAACTGACCAGGATGATCTGGTTTCAGTATGAAGGACCATCTTCTCATCGGTAAGGTAACTTAGGGAGTTCTCTCGGATAAATTGCATTGGAATGTTCTGCATAATTGGGACATGCGGACGGTTAACAAAAACTGGATCTAGCATCTACCTAGAACTAAAAGCACTGTGAAAGACTACTATTTTTGTCAATGCAAGAATAGTCTCCTGTGCAGCAGGTTGTTATTTTGGATATGAGATGTCAGTTGTCAGTGTTGCTAGTAAAGCTGGCAACTACCTTCAAGATAAATGAGCCAGCACCAAGTTCAACACGATGAGCGAGTGTTGGTTTTATTTTGGAGAGCGAATGTTTTGGTTTTATTTTCCATTTGTGATAGCTTGTAAAACAATCCATCTCTGTAGCTTTGCAGTTTGTATGTGGCACCTCTCTGACCAAATATTATCGGCTTCAACTCCTATACATCTATGTAGCTTTGCAGTTTCCATCCAGAAACCTAAATCTCAATCTTGAAAAGCCAAAGATTTAATGCACAGCAGTACTCACACACTCTGGTGAAAGTGGGAATCCAACAGTTAGATGCATTGGAATCCATTGATATCACAACCAGCTGTTTTAAGTCATTCTTGGCTGCATGTTGACAAAAAAAAATTGAGTGCAGTATTTGTGCTACAATTTCTGGATATGGAAAAATTATTCAAAATGCAATAATAACACATAAGTGTGCAATATTTGCTTATTAGTTTTTTATTAAAAAAAATTGATAGTATCATAATGTAGTTGCCTAATTTCTAATCTTTCCAGTCAGCTCAACTAGTTTGCAAGGGGATGGATTTTTTCTGCCACCTTCTCGTATAACTCGGCATCTTGAAAATAGTCTGCTTTGATCTTGGCGTGCACCATCTGTGTGAGAAGACTATCTGATCCGGCTTGATGGCCTGCGCCTAAAACTCGGCAAACTCTGATGCGAGCCGCTATGGCTTCTAATCCACCGAATAGATACGGAAAAGGTTTGATCATGTGCTTCACATCGTAAACGTGTGTTCCGAAATATAGTTGCACCAAATTCAGGAAATCTTGAAGGCTGTCGGGAAGAGTACTCCTTGTGAGCGCCTTGATCAGATATCCGAAGTCGTACGCGCCGTGGAATGTGACCCAGTGGATCTCGTTCGCACCGCCAACTAATCCAATGTCGAGCATGGCCTGGGCGAAGTCGTAGGAGAGGATACCTTCCACTCTGTGGAACTCGAAGTTCAAACCACGCGACTTGAGCATGGAAATCGATTCGAGATTATGTGGATGAATGCGTTCGTCAAAGTCGTTTATCTCTGTCTGATGAAAAAGGTGGGAACTTTAAGCAGTTGAGATGTTTCACGGCTGTTTGCAGATGAAGCAGAGGAAGCCTCGCACAGTTGAGAAGAAGATGGTTCCTGTTCGAAGGTCAGATCGATTGTCGGACAAACCTGGTCCTGTTTATCTCGAGGTTTGTTCTGTCTTCTGATATGTCTAAGTCCCATATTGATGAAGTTACAGTCTCTTGAGATCAGAAAATTTCAGTCTTTGAATTCGTCAGATGGGCTATCGCTTATATTAGATTTCGACAGTGTCTGAAGTGAGCTTACAATTATCAGCTTACCTGTGCTTTTGCTATTAGGTGGATGTGGCTCGCTATGACCGTGTTACAATACCCAGAAGGTACGAGCTGCTCGAGCTCATCAATTTGTTCGTGGCTCAGCAAACTGTAGAGTGGATGTGATGAGTGAGACGATTTGCTCTCGGGTGTTGTGCAGGGTCTCAAAGGCGAGGGACTTGTCCAATCGGGTTTATGCCTCTGAGGAAGAAAGAAGTTATTCTATCAAGAAAGCTGAGGAAGTGCAAGCAGCACTTGACGCAACTCATCCTTCATTTGTTAAAACTATGCTACCCTCGCATGTCTCCGGCGGTTTCTGGCTGGTAAGGAAAATCCCAGTAGTTTAAAGTTCCGGCATTTCGTGACATCACATAGACTTGGCATGTTTCGAAATGCACTGATTTGTAGTAGCTTATATCAAGCTCATTATAAGGCCTCTCATCTAATGTTGAAACTGTGACTGATTTTTGATGGAAGGATTATTGTTTTATGACGATTAGGGACTTAACGTGTCATTTTGCAAAAGACACCTTCCAAATCGCGACAGTGAAGTAACTCTCATTGACGAAGATGATGAGGAGTATCCAACCGTTTACTTGCCTAGAAAAACGGGACTAAGCGGTGGATGGAAAGGGTTTGCTGTGGCTCATGGTCTGACCGATGGGGATGCTCTTGTATTTCAGTTGATCAAGCCCACCGCATTCAAGGTGAATGATTCTGGTTGCTTCTTTTTTTGGCTTCTTAGGTACATGGCCATAAATTTAGCCGCCTATGCTGTTTTCTGATTTGTTCCGTCCTCGCAGGTTTACATCACTAGAGCAAGCGGGTTCAAGAAAACAGCCGCGTAGTAGTAAGTCTGTTGAGGTAGGGTATGGTTACTGATTATTTATTCGTTTATCTTGTTAATGTTCTAGTCATGGTTTTGAGGTAGCTTGAATGCGCTGGCTGTTTGCGTATAAACTCGAGGAGATCGCGGAGAGTCCTCAACCTGGCGATGTAGCTATTTACTCCGCTGGACGTGCTAAAGTGGATAAGATTTGTGTGAAATCAGCGTACCATTGCACAGCTAACATTCTGCTTGGTAATCGAATCTCTTTCAGTATGCTGTAGGTGAGGATTGAAGTTCCTATAAAGTCAAAGTCCTCGAGCTGGAGGCTAAATCATTTCATTTCAATCTAGTAGCTATTGTGCTCGACTAGTAGAAGATGATGAGCACTTTTTTTGGAGACCGGATCATTCAGTTTCGTTTTCCATTGGTGACAGCTTGTAAAGCAACCTATCCATGTCTCAAGCTCTGCAGTTAGTTTCATATCCTGGGACAAGTCCATATTTT
>NQLW01000757.1:0-14585 GCA_002312845.1 Kalanchoe fedtschenkoi
GCGCGTCGGCTGCGGGCCTCCAGCCTGCGGCTGGGGCGGGGAGGAGGAATGGGAGGTGGGAAGGCGCTCGACTAGGAAAGCCGGCCTAGGCGGTGGTGGGATTCCAGATCTGCGGTTCGCCGTCGATGGGAAGCCGATCTCCGGCATCGCTGCCAACCTCGGCGGCCACGGACGGGGATTCAGGCCTCCGATGGCTGCCTCAGCTGGACGCGGGGGGGTGGCTCCACCGTCGCAGGCTCTTGACAGATCTCGGCGAGGGGGAGGAGATCTGGACGGGCTGGGGAGGAGATGGGCAGTGCCCTGAAGGGATTTGGCCATATGACCTATCTTTGGGAAGGCCGCGGCCGGAGGTGGAGGTGGAGGCTATGGCTGCGGCCTGCCCCCGAGCGGTGGTGGAGGTGGGTTGGCTGCAGGGGGTGGGGTGGGTGGGATGGGGTTGGCTGCGGGGAGGAGAGGGGTTGCTGTAGGGTTGGGGAGGAGGGTTAGCGGCGTGGAGGAGTTGCAGGGTGGGTTGGCTGTGGGGGATGGAGTGGGTAGGATGGGGTTGGCTGCGGGGTGTGGTGCTGGGGGGTTGAGGTGGTTGTGCGGGTTGGGGTGGCTGGTTGTGGGGCAGTGGTTGTGCGAGGAGGAGGGCCTGCCCCAACCCTCCTCCTCCACCGGTGGCTGAGATCGACAAAGACCTTGATGATTTCGAACCTTGATTACTTGCTAGTGAAATATTTAATGCAGCATCTGACCAAGCACACTTGTTGTTGCCACTGGAAGAATCAATACTAGCTTCAGAAGCAGGTACACATACGAAAATGTCTTGTGCTTATCTGGTTCAACAAGCATGTAAGATAAGCCACCAAGATCCTTCAGTTGTTGAAATCTAGCATCATTTCTCACATCAACTATATGCATTTCAAGTTGAAACTCAAGTTCCAAGAGATCAACCTTGGTAAAATCATGGAGATAAAATTCAGCAAGTCTAAGAATCTTCTTCTTGTCAAAAGCAGCAAAAGAGTTGGCGCGATTCAAACAAGCCATGCAAATAAGTAATTCCATATTTACCTCATCAACCGATTGTTAAGCTCTTGAATCTGTAAATCAATAACACTTAGAAACATCTCAACTCGAAATCGGTGTATGTTTTTTACTTTCTTGAATAATCGCCTAGGTCTTCCAGGAGGAACATAATAATCATTCATATTAGGAACTTCGATTTCATGGTTCTTGCAAAATGAAATCACCCTATTAAGAAAGTTTTCCCAACCATCATTCCTCAAACTTTATAGTTGCTCCTTCGTCAGAGAAACAAGATTCATGGCATTGATAATGTCTTGATCTTTCTTCTGTAAAGCATCACCACCAACATTACTTGTTCTTTCCTTGTAGCAAACAAAATAAAACAGTGCATCCTTCTCAATACTATATTCCAGCCAATCATATTTATCAAACCATTTGCTAGAAAAGCGACGCTTACCTTTGCTTCCATGATCTTTTTGAGGAAAATTAACGAGGTTGACATGGTCCTAAAGCAACGAATTTCCTTCTAATTTAATCTTGATACTTTGAAGGATAAGATGAGATAGGCACCCTTAAGCCCGGATCATGTGGAACAAATTCAACCTCATAAGAACTTTGAATGTTAGATACATTATCTCGGTCTTCACCGTCGTGATTAATGTCCTCAATTTCTTGATTAATGATTGGCGTAGAGGATGTCGAGGTTTTCTATGACTTATTACTTGTATCATAATTGTTTCAATAAGATTGAATACTTCTGTATTTTTTCCTACTCACCACCTGCATCAACAACAGCCTATTAAAAACAACGCACAAAACTCACATTCGCAACAATTGGAACAAAAAACAACTGATAAAAAAAACGCAGCCACTGAGCATGAGATGTGCTCTTTTCTCAGACGCACTGACTTTTTATAGGATGGACACATACAAACACTCACACAACGAATCCAGGCTTTCAAACAAAATGGCTAAAGATGTCATCCCCAACTTAATATTTCATTTTCTTTTTAGATTTCTTTTGTTTACTTTATTACTGAGCCTGATTGCGTTTCATATGAATGAGTGACATGTAAGAGACTTCTGTATGCTAGAAGACAGAGAGCAAGAGTGCGTCAATGAAATTTGTCGTATAGCAATTATTGGACAACAAATGCCGCCATGAAAGGGCAAGTGGAGGTGATTGAGACATTTTCTGGTGAAGAGTGTCATACATGACTTCATTGTGAAACGACAACATTGTCTAAGCAGAGCATGTTTATTTGGGCACCATTAAGCAAGCTCCTATTCATATTTAACCTTCAAATTAGTCATGCAATTGTTCCAGAATTAGTAACCACAGACCTCCCTTTGTCGAAAGGAGATCGCCTATACGGCTGTGTAATTTGTTCGCATTCTCTCCAAAAGATCTAGAATTCGTTGCGAAATTTCTCAGAGGAGCACCGATCAGATATTTGTCAACTTCTCCAATCTGTATGGCCCTTTATATACGGCCATGAGCTTGTCAAAGGTAATAACTTCTACGACTACGACATGTAATGTTCGTCGAAGTTGAGACTCAGGCGCCTTGCTTATTTTACTTTTACTTTTTGTAGCGGGGATAACCCTAGCTCTCTTTGGAGGGTGAGGAAACATTCAATGTATCAGAATAAAGCACCTGTTAGAGGGGATATCCATGTCATTACTGTTGGTACCAGATATGTCTAAAAGTGAATGCTGAAATTGATAAGTTAAATTCCTCCCATGTTTGAGGCTTTGTGCAGTTTTTTAATAGCTTCTCAATGCGAAAAATTCGCTGAAGTACACTGAACTAAGCTTCGAGATTAAACTTGAATCATGAACAGTTCGAAAAAAAATTGATAAAATTAAGTTATTAGGCTGACTTCATAGGAATGATGTAGTGAATGAGAAAGCTTATGTTCTCCCTGGAAAATCATGATTTAGTTGATCCGGGATTAGGCTAGAGTCAGCTTCTGCAAGACAAATGCTGGGCTCACTGTTGCAGTTGTGAAAGACTATGAAAAATGATTGCGCTTTTGAGGCTGGTAGCTTTCTTGCCTTCTGAATTTGAAATATAATTTAGCTCTCTTTTTTTAATTCCATTTACCTTTGTCAGAAGTTTTTTTGTCAGAAATGAAATAGGAGAACCTTCAGTATTTTCTCCTAAGCTCCAGTAACTGGTACAGGCTCAAGTAATTAATCTTTGTGTATAATTTATTTATGTTGGGATAGACAGTCTACAAGAAACTTGTCACACCCTCAATAAACTTTTCATGACCTTCTTCTCTTATATTCAGTGCATTACTTGTTAAGACAATTTAATGTAATCAGTTAAGAGAATGTGTTTTTTTGAGCTTACCTTCTCTATGAACCACAAGTCTTCAAGCATTGTACAGCATACCTGATTTCTATTACTGCTATTGTTATTTCCCCTTTTTTGTGTGTAAATTTTGTTTGATTTTCTTCGAAGTATGTTTTATACGCTGTCATTGGCTGGTGTTTTGAGATTAGTGGCTTTTTTAAGAGACTTATGGAACAATGATATATTGTAACATTACAAATGTTGTATTTTTTAATCCAAACAATATCAGCATTCAAATCCATGTGAATGCATAATTGAACCTTTCTCAGCTAGCACTGCTAAATTGGCTGTCTCACGACTCACGAGTATTGTTTACTTCCAAGGTGCAATGGTACTTGCAGATGGAGGGCTTTGCTGCATTGATGGATTTGATAAAATGTCATCAGAGCATCAGGTTCCTGATAACTGTTTTTTACATGTGACTGTCTTGGAAGTATCGTGCCAAATTTTGATTATATGTTTATTCAAAGGTGTCAGGCATTGCTGGAGGCCACGGAGCAACAATGTGTATCGGTGGCAAAGGCTGGATTAATAGCAAGTTCATCAGCACGTACTTCTGTTCTAGCAGCAGAAAACCCTGTGAAGGGGCACTGTAAGGAATTTTCATCTATTTATTGAGTTAATCTGTTTGTCACTTCGGATGATCTTTCAGCTTGCTAGAGCTGATATTACAGTTTTGTATATAGTATCTACAATATGTAAGCAATTCTTTATAATTTGTCTAATGCAGCCGTGCGATAACTGTGAATGGGAATCTGAAACGAGCACTGCTCTCCTCTCATGATTTGACCTGGTTTTCAAATTGCTTGTTAAGCCTGATGAACTATTGGACAAGCATGTCTCTGACACACTACGTCAGTAAGTTACTCTGTACCTGTATTGTCCTTATTTTTATTCATGTCATGTGAGATGCCATTCGTATCAAGCATTATCATCTTTTGAAAATTGATAGAGATTTCAGGTTACTTTGATATTGAGATTTGCATTTTATTCAGGGGAAAGTAAGAAAATAGAATCTGTACTATCACTAGTTGTAAAGGTATTTTTCTACATTTAGTTTGAAATTTTGGGGTATTTCTCATTTAGGCACTCATATATAATTATCTCTACCGTAGAATTCTTGCCGCATCCCTTGAAATAAGCATCTGCAGTTTCCTTTTTACCCTCTCAGAAGAGGATTTCACCACCAAATGTATATTACATAGAATCAGAATCCTAATCCCTCCAATGTTATGCAGTCGCCATTCAATTATCACTACCATAAAAGAGTTTAGCAATACTAATCAAAACTTAAAAAGCCTCAGCTGATTTCTTTCAACCCTTCTGTCCTGCCTGGTTTTGAGGCGTGGTCACTGGTAAACATTCTCTAATGCATCTCCACATAGATTTGAGTACTATAGTATACATGCCACAATCTCTAGATTTTTGGAAGAACGCAGCTATAACAAATATATCAGCCGACAGCCAGGGTATCCAACAGGCCTTCATCCGGTACTAGTGGTGGTGAAACATTTGGAATTTGGATCCTCCGCTATCTTTTTGTCTTCAAGCATCTCCTTTGATATTTTTTTAAAAAATTAATATGAATCAATTACCACGCTTGTGAGAACAAGCGTGGTGATTGGTTGATCATCAATTACCACGCTTGTTCTCACAAGCGTGGTAATTGGTTGATACCTATTACCACGCCTAAGAGAACAAGCGTGGTAATTGATTCGAACAAGCGTGGTAATTGATTCATACCTATTACCACGCCTAAGAGAACAAGCGTGGTAATAGGTTCACAATCTATTAGGACGCTTGTAAAAGCGTGGTAATAGATTGACCACCTATTACTACGCTTTACAAGCGTGGTAATAGAGTGTGAATCTATTAGGACGCTCTGTACTTTTTCTATTATGACGGTCGTACTCACAACGCTTCTAAAGCGTGGTAAAAGCCGTGAAAAAAGCGTGGTAATAGGTCTGAATCTGTAGTAGTGAATCATGACAAACTAGCAGGCAATGGAGCATTTTAAAAGATGAGTAACAAGTTACAATTAGTGCAAACAATTGTGATGCAGTAAGGTACTTTTGGTTATTTTGGCTAATTAAAAAAGTACTTGAATTGGATGTTTTTTTTGCTAAATTACACGGTGCACTAAGCCTACGGTTCAATTTTTGCAGGAGCCATATTAGAATCTGTGCTTTATGCACATTTGCATGAAAACGTATATGCACCAACTGTTACTATGCCAAGTCTAACGTGTGCACCATATGAACTTAGTACCATGGTTTTAGTAACCCGTTTTGGTTAAATAAAATGATATGCACCAACTGCTAATTTGTGAAACCATAAGCAACCAGGCGCCAACACAGATTGTATACGTGCAACATACTACAAATGAACTAAAAAATGGTTAAACTGTCAAAACACGTAGAATATTCATTTTATTTTTCTGCAATCCATACTCATCGATAAATTATTTCCATGCATCTTCAAATTCAGCAGGCTCAAAATAACCGTTCCATACTACATCGTCAAACTTGTCAAGACACTTTATTTCATTGCAAGGTACCAACCCAATATATATGTCACAGACATGATCTTATATAGATATGGTGCACATCTTATATAGATATGGTGCACAAAAAAATAAAACTAAATGGTCCATATATGCACCTAATAAAACTAAACGGTGCACATGTGCACCTAATAATTTCAGATACAAAACCCATCTCAGTTTAAAAACTGCTAACGATTCTATAGAAGTCATATACACACATTAAATTATGGTACGTGCACAGAATAAAATTTGTGAATCATATAAAAAAATGACTAAGACAGAAATAAACAACAAGAATTATGCTGCACGGATGAAGACAATTGTTGATGAATGGGGCATGTGAGTCTCAAGGCGTGTGAGAAAGAAAATAAATAACAACAAAGTAACGGTGGAAATTAATGGGAGAGAAAGAGAAGAATCTTGATTAAGAGATAATGATGCTATAAATTAGGATATAAAGATCATGTTAGATATTATCTTTAAACAAAACGTTACATTTAAAAAATAAAAATAAAATCTTGATCGTCAGATTAAAAAAGATCAAAGGATGGTAATGGTTCACAGTTTGCATATCCATATTGGTATTCACCTAATCCGTCTTCTATATATATATATATATATATATATATATATATATATATATATATATAGGGAGTGGATCAAATGAAAACCGATTTGGATATGTAAACTGTGTACAGATAATATCCTTTGATTCTATATCAACCTACGGTTATGATTATATATCAACCTACGGTCATGATTATATTTATTATATTATTTATTTTTGAATCAATATAGTAATCCCTTAATTGTAGAATCTAATCTATCATCTCTCATCATGTTAACATATTTACGGACTTTAAATTTTGAAAAGATTATCAACACTAATCTTCTTCTCTAATCTATCCATATCTGCAGCACAACAACGACAAAGAGAATTCCTCCATCTCTACATCAACAACCCAATCTTTTTCTCTAATCTTTTTCTCATGGCGGTGCGGCGCTTCGACTTACCTTACAAGCCTCGCTTCTCTCCCTCCTTCCTGCTCCTCAATTTCTTCCACAAGATAAGCATCCTCCTCCACCCTCCGTCCCATCACAAATTTTTAAACCTCGATTTCCTCTGAATTCGGGTTGTTTGTCTCTCCTCTAAACTCTACAGTGCATACCAGGTTAGAATAATTACTCATTCAAATATTTCTTTCCAAGAGGACTGTGGTGAATTTTGGTTCACCTCCCCCCCTTTTTTGTTCTGTTGGTGTTTTTTTACCTATGCATTATTTGACGGTTGCAATTTAGTGCTCCTTATCAATTTTGAAATCTTAGCTCGCATTCTACGCAGAATTAGAATTACTGCGCATCTGGAATTTGAGTTGTCAAAGGAGACAGCTCAATCGGTTAGAAGTTTGTCTACCTTTGTTTTATAGCTTGATAAGGTACTTGAGCAGGAACGTTTTATTAAAGTGTTTCTGGGTATCATTCGCAATTTATGAGGTTGCTTGAGTAATCATTTATTTTTCTTTCATTTTTTACAACTTCATACAGGGAGGGCTCCTAATGGAAATGAAACATACTAGCTTAAGGTTCTGCTGAAGTTTTGTTGAGATTGTTATGGAAATTTGGGTTGTTGGATATTTTACTACTCATACAGGTATAGTTACCAATGCATTTATGTTTTGTGCTTGTTGCCACACTAATTCTAAAATGAGGCTCACAAAGTAGGCAGCGTACTTGGTCTGCAAAGGCTTCTAATAAACATTCTTATGCTCTTACTGCATCACGAAAGTCTTCTTGAAGATTGGTATCATTTGAGTGATGCGATTATGGATGCACGAGTGTTCAAGTATGGTGCACATGGTAAAAACTTCCGGTGCACATGATCTATTGATTGTCATTTTTATGCAGAGTGAGACTGGAACCTGGAGAAGATAGTGTAGCCACAATCATTATTTATGTAAAAAAATATATGAGTTTTAATAAATTGCGAGGTGCACCACTTCTAGATTTAGTTTTGATTGTGCACAGAACATGATTGTATGGTTGTGGATACCTTCGTTGAAAGCAAGATTATATTTCTGAATTTTAATGGTGCACAGGGGTGTCCAAAGTGCAGTGCACATGGTAAGAGAATTTGGTGCACACGACAAAAGCTAAGAGTGTTTTATATTCTCAAGTAGCGAGCTTTTTTAGAACGATCAGTTGATCATTTATTTTTATGGGGGAATTGAGATTAGAATCTAGAGAAGACGGGGTAGCCACAATCATTATTTTTACAAAAACAAAATTATGAATTTTAGTAAACCGCGATGTGCATCACGGTGCATGTTCATATGTGCACAATGTTTCTAGGTGGATCACAACATGAGTTTTGTTATGGGACGGTAACAATCGATAAAGGTGAACATTTTTTGTATAATGATGTAGTATATACACTCTGGCATAGGTGTGGTATATGAGTCCTTTATATTTTTTATTTTTTACTTAGTGGAATGACATTCATATATTAATGTATCCTTTCATCATGATATTCATCTGCATTTTGAACTATGCACCACAAAACTGTGCACCAGAAATATTATTCAATAAAATTTAGTTGCTGCACAACAGAAAAATTAGGCACCAAAAAGATATACAAACGAATCTGTGCACAACTGGACATATTTAATTGAAATTTATGAACATAAAATAATAATCCGCCAAAACAAATGTAGTAGTTGCACAGCAGAAAAATATGCACCAAAAAAATATACAAACGTGGTGCACATTCTTATTATGTCTTAAAATGTGCACCATAGAAATTTGATTAGGCCAAACAAATAAAACTGGTGGGTAATTTTTCAGTTGAAGATATAAAATGTATAAAAAAAATCAGGTAATCATGATAACAAGAGAGAGAAATCAAATGTAATCTACAAAAAAATCAGATAAATATGAGTGCAAGAGAGAGAAAAAAATCAAACGATTAATTTCCTTATTTAAAGGAGATATTTATGAGACAAATCTAATCTAACATTAAATAAGGATTGATATCATTTTCTAAAAATTAATAATAAATCTACAACAAATCATATCCGTCAGATGAAATATGATTAACGAATTTAATTTGTTCACAGTTTACATATTCAGAAGGATTTTCACCTGATCCGCCCTATATATATATATATAGGGGCGGATCAGGTGAAAACCACTTTGGATTTGTAAACTGTGAACCGTTTTTAATCGTTGATCTATTTCAAATCAATGCATCAGATATTTTTGCTTTTATTACATAAACGTATGTTAATTAATTAAGTTTTAATATTAAGCGGATAAGATCAAAATTTATACCCGGAATATATTTTTTCCTTTTTTTACGCCACCTCTTAACTATCAAATCTCTTGATTTATCCCTACTTTTACGTTTCGTCTTTTAAAAAATATAATGATGATCTCCAATCCGACAAGAGAAGATGAATAATCTGATGTGCACCACGATTTCATGGTGCACCTGGTGCACCTATTACGAATTTTAGATGGTGCACTGTAATTTATTGATACACTATTTGGTGCATAATATAAGAGACGGTGCACATATTGATTTTAGATTGTGCACTTTTTTATTTTGGTATGATGCATCATAATTTATTATTTTATTATTACTTGGCACCCTGTTATATTGTAATGGTGCACAAGTTAATTTCACATGGTGCACAAGCTGATTTTATATGGTGCACAAACATTCACTCCAGCGGCTCCCCAAATCCTGCCCAAATCAGTTGATGTTGCATCTAGATGAAAGAAAAAATGTTTGACTGATCAAGTTGATGATCGAACAATATATGAGTAAGGAATCTACGAAATATATGTAGTGGAAGAGAGAGGAAAGAAGATAATCATAAAGATTATCTACAAAAATATTTATTGTGGAAAAGAGATTATCATAAAATATTTATTTAGATAATATTCATGCTATAATTAAGGGAATCTTTAAATGAAAATTAAAAGATATAATAATTTATTTAAAAATCTTAATAATCATGTCCGTTAGATTGAATAAAATCAGTGGACATAATGAGTTCACAGTTTACAAATCTAAAACGGTTTTCATTTGATCCACATTCTATATATATATACAGGGGAGAGATCCGTTGCGAATACTTAAATTTATGAACAAAGTGTGAACGATTTTGGACTAATCATTTAGTTTTTTTTAAGTTTATTTATTAAGCTCTATTAATTATCTGAAACTTATTAAATGTGATAGATATTGAAATGTGTAATTATGTAATATATTAATTGTCGTAAAATTTTTATATCATCATTTTGATCATTAAAAATATTTTTGTAAAGATTTTCTACTCACTTTTCAGATGTTCATATTTTTAAAAAAATATTCACTGTCACATATTCAGATTAAAGTGGTGTTCACTACTAAATTCTGTTTCAGGCACATTCACTGTCATGTTTACTGCTGTTTCAGTTATGTCCACTGTCATTTCAAGCATGTTCACTGCGCATGTTCACTATTCAATGTGACACATTCACTGCCGTTTTAGACATGTTTATTGTTCACTTTTGTCTCAAACACACATCTGTATCTATATAATTACCTAAGTCACTCACTATACCTTAAAATCAAAGGAAAAAAAAACCTAAAAGGAACCCTGAATTACCACCGGTTACCCAATTGCGGTCAAAATTACCATGATTTTAAAAAATGGTGCGATAAAAATTGGACTGATTTTATAAAATAAAATTCACTATTACATTCTAAAACTATTATTATTATAAGACTTAGATTTGTGTATTAAAATTACATCGTTTGGTTATCAAAAGATGTCGTTTTCTTTATGTGAAACGATATTGTTTATTTTGATAACCAAACGACGTAATTTTCGCACAAAAATCTAAGTTTTATGATACTATTAGTTTAGGAATGTAATAAAAAATTTTATTTTAGAAAATCAGTCAAATTTTTTTATCGCACCCTATTTGAAAATCGTGGTAGTTCTGACCGTAATTAGATAAGTGGTGGTAGTGCAGGGCCCCTTTTGGATTTTATCCCTAAAATCAAATCGCACATAAGGACATCAAACATGAAAAAATTACCTGAACATATATTCTTGAATACAAAATTGAGACTAAGAAAATCACAAATAAAAATTATGACAATAAAATGAGACAGTGTCAAATAGTCAAACTCTTTAAACAATAAAGCATGTATCCTGGAGCATCAATGACTCTGTAAAATGACAAATATAATAAGTTAAAAGTCATTATGAATTTTAAAACCCCAAATCCATAAAAATTGACCTAAATCAACAAATCAACGTAAAAAAATGTCTAAATTTTTAAAGATGATAACTTCAAATCGTATGCGAGACATGATCAAAGCATCAATTACGTCCACTTTCAGAATCACCATACGTTGCGTAGAAGAAGAACGACCTGTCTGTTTCCGACACATAACCCATTGTCGCCCGCATTCCGGACGTCCCTAAGCTATCTGTCCTCTTCCATCTGCAATGGATTGGGCAACACCATCTATGGCTGGAGCTAATAGATCAGACAGCCGTGCTCGCTGTGCTCACCATCTCTATCCTGGCCTTCATTCTCATCGTCTCTCTCTATCCAACCCCTTTTCATTCTTCCACCTACTCGCATCGGTTGTTTCTTTGCAACCCGTGTTTAATCACCGTCGGATCTGGTGTGGAAAACCCACTCAGATCTGAAACGAAGAATATTCTGAGCAGATGAAATAGGTGACGAGGAAGACATTTAAATAAGGAAATTTAAAATGGAGGGAGAGAATAAAATATACGTAGTAATTTACGTTTATAGTTAGAGGGGAGGTATCCGTTGAGAATCTTCTTATATTGAGAATATTGTGAACTAATTGTAACCATTGATTCTTTCTTAATCGGATGGTGATCATCTGTTTTGTTTTTTATGCTAAATGATTAAATTAGATTAGTAATTGCACTTGACATTTTAAAATATGTTGCACGTGTAACTGTTTGTGATTTATTTAGGAAATATATGTTATTGCTTTAATCCCGTCTGAATATCTGTTCCAGATTCTTCACTGTCACTTCAGATATACATAACCTCTCTCATGAAATTTTTTTTCTCCAAACATTTTATTATGGTAGTGAATATTGATTGTGAACATGTTCACTATCGAAACCACACATGTTCAGTACATAGCAGAAAAGATGTTCACTATCTAAAAATTTATCAAACCTCATGAAAAATACCAAAAACTCAAAAGTCTCAAAAATTGAGAAAATATTCACTACATAAATAAAGGTGAACATGGTATATTAAAAACTCATGTGCACTATAAAAATCCATGTAGATGAACCACTAGCACCGACGTCTGACTCCCACTCTCCTACTCACCCTTGTCACCATCGCCATCACATATAGGTTCAGGTTCCTAGAATTGCGACCCGCACCTTTCCAGATCCGTGCATTCTCCTAGATCCGGCGAGGGTCACGCCTCTCAAGAACCGCGCCTCCTAGATCCACCAATATCGGTATCTAACTCTCCACTCCCCTCTCTTCCCATCCACTCCCAAAGACCGATGGTTCTACGTCACCAGAACTGTGACCCACGCCTCCCCAAATACGGCAAGGGTTGTGCATCTCAGTTCCACGCCTCCCCATATCTGGCAAGGGACGTGTCTCCCTCGACCCGCGCCTTACTGAAATTGTCCATTATGTCATGTTCATTGTCGTCACAGGACATGTTCACCATGTGTAATCATAGTGCACATGATATGAATAGAATGAGTAATGAGGGTAGATCTGGTTGCGTACAGACAGTGACACGTCCTTAGATCTGGTTACGTGAGGAGAGCTGTCGACTACTTGGTGGTGGGTGGGGTGAATAGAAGGTGATGAGGGTAGATGAGAAGAAGGAGAGATGGTGGTGGGGGGAGAGGACGAGAGATGGAGGAGACTTGATGAAGAGAAGGCGACCTGAAACTTCTGGATCTCAGTATCAAACGACGCCAATATCTCCCTGACCGGCCTGAACCGAGTTCGCAATGACACCCAAAGCAACACCAAATCAATCAGATATATCTTCCATCAACGATGTCAATGTCTCCTTGGTCAGCCTCAAACTCTCGGATCTCGCCATCGACTGGTCGCCATGAAAATTCCTCGTCTGGGTGTCTGTCATGGATTGGAGTGGTTAATTGCCAGACTTAATGATGGATTGTGAGGAGTTTTGATGGATGAGAATTCGTTTGTGTGTTTGGATTTGGAAGATGGCCATAGGTGGAACGTTGGTTTCTATAAAGAGTGGGTCATTGAGATCTTAAAAATCGCTATAAAGAGTAGAATGGGAGGAAAGAGAAGATAATTAAATATATAATTTGACATAAATTGTTCATTGTAAATCAAAAGTGAGGTTTATGAAGATACTGAAAGACAATTATGAAAGTATAATAAATAAAGATAAAACAAGAAATCATATAATCAAAACACAGCCGTTTTGCACAAAGAATGATTGATCCACATTTGTCCACAAGGTTCTTAACTGAAGGAGGTTCTCAACTGATCCACCCTATATATATAGGTTCTATCGAGAAAAAAATATTGTGTTAGAATTGAGAACTACACATGAGGCGTTTAATCATCTGATCCAATGGATGTGAGAGGTGGGGACAAATGATAGTGCGGGTATGTGAGGTAGGACGCGTATTAGAATTTGAGGAGGGTGGGGTATAATAGTCTGAGAGAAAAGTGCACTTTTCTGATATATGTCAAGCACATATTCTCCCCCTTTTTCAATATATATATATATATATAGAGAGACAGAGAGAGAAGAGGGATCAAATGTAAACAGTAATTTGGTTGTAAACAGTGCATTAATCCTAGCCCTCCATTTTAGTAAATCCAATGGCTGTAATTAATGATTGTTTTATTTAACATTTTGTTTTACCTCTTTCTCTCTCGTCGTTGCTCCCTCAATTAGCTGAACCGGAGAAGCCGATCTGGGGACACTGCGGGCGATGGAAGAGGCGGTGTCGGACACCCCATCTCGACCTAACTCCTGTTAGGCCCCAGGTATAACAGCGGATAAAATAATCGAACAAGCAAGGCACAAAAGTACACCAGATTTAACGTGGTTCACCTTTAAAAGGCTACGTCCACGGGACAAACTCCGATATATTCTTCCACTAAAAATTATAGTGGGTACAAAGAGAAATTTGGGACAGACCCAAAATAGTGACACTCAAAGTGTTTCCCGAAAATACCCAAAATATTTTCCTCACTATTTTTGTCACTCCCCCAGGAAAAATTATCCCACTAATTTTTCCTCTCTCTTTCTCTCTTCCTCTCTCTATTTCTCTGAGGCTGTTTCTCGCTGTGGGATGAGTAAAATGAGGCAGAAGAGCTGCCTATTTATAGGCGAGTTCTTCCGCGTAAATAGCGTTAGGCGAGCCGCCTCTTTAGAAAAACAATTTCTCCTCGCCGCCTCATTTGACTCCAGCATCCATGCCCATTTTATTTCAACTTGTGTGGGTCCCACCATGTTGAGGGACCCTACACCCACTACAAATCTCCCCCTCCCGATCACATGGGGGGATCCACCATTCCAGTCTCTGATCGACAGTATTCAAACTTCTCTCTTGGTAGAATCTTTGTTAACATGTCTGATCCATTTTCATCTGTATG